>JAUIMY010000040.1:0-103471 GCA_033557855.1 Hydrochus callosus | reverse complement strand
TACCATGACCATTACCATGACCATTACCATGACCATTACCATGACCATTACCATGACCATTACCATGACCATTACCATGACCATTACCATGACCATTACCATGACCATTACCATGACCATTACCATGGCCATTACCATGACCATTACCATGATCATTACCATGACCATCACCATGACCCTCCATTCCAGTGTGCAACATGACCATCGCGTCCACGGAGCTCTTCGCCAAATCCGGGAAAACCTTCGGCCAGATCAAATCTCCCTCCCTGCAGGGGCCGACCCTCTGCTGGTACACCTTCGTCCCGACCTCCTTCCAGCGGGTGGAGGTGCAGTTCTACCGCATCGTCAACATAGGGAGGCACAATGGCACGGGGTGAGTAATTCCGGGAGGTCGTCTGTCGGAAGAAAGGTGCGACCTTCGGGTTCACCTTTGGCCGGGACACGGCCACGTGCCCGTTAGCGGACCGCCTTTTCCTGTTTTCCTCCGCCCGCACGCCCACCTCGGCCCCGTGCTCCGCACGTTCGGGTATCTACCCCGAGGCTCTCCTCGGGCCATTAACATCCTCGACCCTGCAAAACAGAGGAGGCTAATCGCGCTATTAGATAAGTCCCCGGTAACGGAGCTAGGGAAAGTTTGGCGTTCGTGTTTTCGACGTCGTTAAACCGATTAAAGTGAGGGCGGGCCGGGCCTCGGGAAAAATTCCTATTCCCCTTAATTCCATTAGGCCGGGCGGAATTCGTTGAGTCACAACCACCTGGAATTATGAGGATGAGCTGTCGGGGGTTTGGGGTTTGATGGTATCGCACGAACACCTCCGAATATGTCACTACGTCTTTGTTCCTCACCACTCCCTTTCTCCAAATATTCCTTGTGCATATAAATATGATTCAAAATTTTGAACAGTATCAAAAATGCATTAGGTTATGGTTTTCCCCATCACAATATGCAGACAATACGCCCACAAAGGGATTCCCGTTTCACTCGTTGCAACGCTCAAGCCACATAAATCCCTCATTGTTGCGGCATCTCCTGCTGCGCCCCCAACCCCGACCATTCTTAAGAGGGAGGTGGAGCGATTAAACTTCCAACCCTTGAAATATGTTGCAGCTGCACCGGGGGTTACCTCCAACTCATGAGCGGCAGGGAACCAGCGTACAGTCCTCACGAGCACCAACTCTGCAGCTCCGACGAGCGATACTCGCCCCCTGTCGTGTTTATCATCGACGATGGTGTAGCTACTCTAGTCATGGAGTAAGTACAATACAGTTCCCACGGCGAAATTTTAATGCGGGCTCCTGCTACTCACGAACGAAACGTCTGCTAATTGCCCCGTACCATTCAGCGTCGCCTAATTACGTGGGGCAACGATCGCAACCTCCCCCAGTGCGCTCGGTTACACCGCCTCCGCCCCGTGAGCCATTCCAGTGACTTGTAAAACAAACTAACCGTGCTACCCCGAAGTATCTACCTACGCAGTGTCCCTTTGAAAAGTTGTGAAAAGGCTTCCTGTTTCGCTAAGCCGCAAGATCCTTTATACGTTCCATCCCGTCGTAACAATGGAAAGTTGCAGAGTCGGACGACACCCCCAAAACACTTCAACCCTCCCACGCCCGTCCCCGGCGACACCTCACCCGACCGCCCCTCGCCCCTCGAACCCCGAGCTGCTCCATTTTTCCCTCGGGTTTTCACTGCCCCTTATCATTTCACCTGACACCCCCGTTTGCCCTATGCCCACTTTCCCCCTAATCTCTCTCGAGGGTTCTCAGTCCCCTTGCTCGTCAGATTGCCTCCGCGATAGGACTATAATGGCGAAGGTCTGTTGTATTTCGTATGTACGGAGTATTCAGGCTAATTCCATCCGAATTGGCCGGACGAATCGCAAGTTATTGGATTGCCGCACTTTTTGGATAAACGGATGCTCCGTAGAAAAATCTTTATCATTTTACACGCGATATTGCGAACTCCATTCGTAATAAGACACTCGACGGCAGGAAGGATTGTGTTTCATTCCAAGCTCCTTACTAAAACAAGAACTGCCAAAATATGGAGAAACTCTCCCGCTTCTCCCATTCAAATCCGACCCGCAGGGATTCGGATGTTTCTCGCTTTCCCATTCGAAAATATTCGCATTCGAAACATTTCCCCTCCCCGCGTCCCGCCCTCACCCGGCGCAACCCCGAACTAGAATCCATCTCAATGTGTGTTCAGACACAGATAATAAAATATTCGAAAATTGTGAATGCATGCATGCGATACGACGTCGGAGTAAATCCTCCCCCACTGAAAGGATGGCTGTGGGGGTCGAGAGGTTCGCGTACCCTTTTGCTTTCGTCGGTGGCATAATGGGATACCGGAGTCGCGGGGTGGGGGTGACGAAGAGTCGCGTGGGGGGAATGCTCTGTTCGGTGGGGGAAATAAGTTCGGTGGGGGAAATAGGTTCGGTGGGGGAAATAAGTTCGGTAAGGGAATACGAAGTTCGGTGTGGGGATGCGAATATCGGTGGGGGGATGGGAATATCGGTGGGGGGGGGGGGGCGAATATCGGGGGGGGGATGCGAATATCGGTGGGGAGATGCGGAGCTCAAATTACGCATAATTAGGATTTGATTAGAACTTCGTAGCGTTGCGTAAAGTGGAAAGATGTAAACAAGTTAATTATTTTGCGAGTGCTAAAAGAGGCTAGTAAGGACTCGGAACAAAGGAGACGTTTAGTGTGCATTTGTCGTTTACAATTAGACAAGGACCCGGCGCGCTGCCCCGAAAGGTTGAGTTTGGGGCGTGGGGGAGTTGAATGCAGCGGAGGGTTCCGCAGTATTGAAGCGAGGGTTGGGGAAGTGGTTTCCCGAAGAGGACATATTTACGACTCCCCTCCCTAGTCCTCGTACACGTTTATTCCGGCCGCCCACTCCCCCACCGCTAATCTAAAGCCCTCTTTCTCAGCCGTCACTTGAGGGGTGTCAAATGCATAACGCCAACAGTAAATCTCGGAGTTCTAACGCTCTGGAACTCGTCAATAACTTTCATAGCTGGTGTACAGAGTGCAATATGGCTGAGGAGGAATCTCATCTCGCCCTGGAGGTTGTCAGAACCATTTAAAATCAATAAGCGAAACGACAAATAACTTTGAGTTACAGCGAGGATTGGGGTTTTTTCACATCTTTTTGATTCATGAGGATATTTTCCGTTCGCTGCTCGAACAATTTATGACGCATATAACAAATAAAAAGCTTTTGGAGTAGTAGTCTTGAAAAATGATTATTCTCCGCAGGATCACCGAAACAACGAGTAGGTCCCTTTTTCTCGCTTACTTCAGTTTCTCGGCGAAAAACAGCACCGAGGGGCTAGGCTTCCAGGCTAGGGGAGGGATGAGACTGCAGAATACAGGTAACACTGTCTGGGCCAAAAGTTTTAAGAGTCGTTTGCTCTAGTAGACTTTTGCAGATTGCGACTGGCTCTATCAGGATTTCGAGTGCAACGAACCAGGCCACTGCGTCCTAGCCAGTCCCGGATACCCAGGAGTGTATCCGCCAAACAGGCAATGCAAGTACTTCATCACGGCAAGAAATCCCAACACCCTCGTGCGAGTTACCTTCACGGCGATGTTGCTGCCTCAAAGGTGAGATGTGAATCATTTCCTCGGGGGCTGTCCTCATAGGGGGCGTGTTTCAGTCCGTGCAAGAACGACTACATCGCCGTGTACAACGGCACCACAACGACCAGTCCTCTGCTGGAGGTGTTTTGCGGCAGCCAGAGGAAGAGGATTGAACTCTACGGCCAGAATTTGCTCATTGAATTCACGTGAGTTGCATCTAATTTCCAATCGTTTTTTATCTTTTTATACTCTCCAAAACGGAGTTTTCGAAGAGTATAATTTCAAGTTGTATTTCGGCTTCATTTCATAGCGACTTTAATAAATGATTCAGCTGGCCGCAGATATTTCAGCGTCACCCGCCCGCATAATATAGTTTCGCCAAACTGCATTTCCCCCGCGCCGCTCAATGAATTTTTAATTGATACAGTAATGGCCGGAACGCACCCAATGACTAAATAATCATTCGCTTTTCGAATCCCCACGCGAAGAATGCCCCTGAACAGGCGACATCAAAAAGTCCTTATAAATTTATATGCAGTCGTGCTCGGAATAAATCGGGCATTGGCGGCAGATGTGGGGTGGAAAACGTGCAGGGCGACTACTATATGGAGATTCAACTAATTGAATCCGCAAGTCTTCCCAATGTATGCGGGAGCTTTCACGGTTACTTCGACGAGGCGGGGAAGCCAAATGTCAACATGACGAAAAAAGTTTCGCCGACGTAACGAATAATGCCCATTGTCCGGCAATACGCGACCCGCCGCGTAATCCGCCACGAATTGGCACGTCCAAAGGGAAACGAATGATCATTAGAGCTGCAACGGCGGAAGCACTCTATAACGCAAGCAAAACTTCCGAGCACCACCACAGTATATCCACTGACGCAGCGCAGCGGCGCGACGAGTACATTAGCGGTAATCCCCGTTAGCAATATTCCCTTTTAGTTGTTGGGGTATTGTTTATAAAACGGGCCGGGGCAACCTGTCTGCTTTTAAGGCGCGGGTGTACATTACGTCCTTGCGATAGCGGTTTTATGTCGCCAGCACCCAACTGGGAAAACGGATAAATATCCATCAACTTCCCGGTGCGCCAACGCGACTCTCTGGTAGGGCGTCGCATCGAACACTTTACATTTCCTACGGTGCGGCGGCTCAAATGCGAAATGACCGATCTTAGTGGTGTAGTAACTGGATTTCGCGACCGAAATCCCATAAGAAGTTCACGCCAGCTGAAGGCACGCATACATTTTTTGCGCCCCTCGCCAAGTGAATCCATCATAAATCTGACGAAGTAAATTACGGACATATTTCCCGCGCATTCATCCATCATCCGCCGAACTGATCGGGTGGGGGGGGGGGTCTGCGAACGATTCGAGAAAACGTATCCTTTATAGCGCGCACGTAATAGAACTTGTTCATTAAGGAGAGTGCGAACTCGCCGAAGGACTTTACTCAGCGTCCTCAGTGGCAAGTAATTGCCTCGAGTAGCCCCCAAATGCCCAGCAACTCATGCCCGTCTCGGCGCGTCATCCGCGCAAACGGCAACCCCTCAAACAGCGCCCCGGAGACGTTTAATCTTTATTGAACTTCCTACTCCTTCACTTCCCCCATGAACACGTTCCTTTGCGAATTTAAAACACGGCGCTTTTTTCGAATCTTCAAAGGCCTGCGCCTCAGAAACGGTGCACGTTTACCGAATGAAATTCGAAGGTTCCGGACCATGTCCTCCTTAAAGTATTTCGTTCAAACTCGTCCCCCTAACCCTAACACTATTCAAGAGGATACAAGTTTTCACCTCATCGCAACCTCGCAAACCCATTTATGATTGTGAAAAATCCGTGCTGCATCATGATCAAGAACGCTGTCTACTTCGCAAAATTACACACCCGAATTAGTTTCGAGGCCAACTGGAGGGGCTAAATCTATCCCACATCAACGCAAAATTGGAGAGATAGTTTTGATAATGCAACTCTCTGTAATTGGACTAGCACAGTGTGCCAGCCGGAGCGAATGGAATACCTCTTGCGGCTACACCACAAGTTAGTTGCGAAGCATACCAAGCGTACATTTCCGCCAAGTAAGTGGAAGTCCCGCCGGATATATTCCGATCTTAAATGCGAATGCCCAATGAAGTATGAATTTTATTTGTATCCCCGGATGCCCCTAACATCCTGCTAAACTTCCCGTTTAGCAGCGAATATACTACTTAACACGCAGTTCGATATTGATTCCTCTCTCGTGATTCTAGCTATAAGCTCATTGCTCTCTAACTGTCATAAAATTGATTTATGTAACACGTCGGACCGTGAATTATTCGAAAAAATAGTTTAAATCTCTTTTAAATCCTCGTTCAGAAGAGTATCACAAAAACGTTTTTAAATGGCATATCGCTTACCAAAATGAAAAGGGACCCTCAACTTCCAACGCCATTCGTTACGCCATGCTCAGCAAACCGTAGAATCGTCGGAGCTCCTTAATTCTCACCAATAATTCCCTCCAGAGGTAATTACGTCCTCGATTTAAAGGCTTGAAAGGGAATCGCTGTTTATCATAGCCAAGCACAAAGCCGATGGGGTTTTCGGTAAGCGGCTGGCGTACAATACGTTTGCGAATAGCATCAAGCAGCGCCGGGACGCCGCACCGCGCCGCGCCGCCGGCTGTTTATCTTCAGCTTGCACCGTGTTCCGAACCTAGTAAAGAATGAACACAACATTTGCAATGCATTCCTGAGGAGGGCTGGATCCGGGAGGGGCACTTTGAATTTTTTAGTACGGGCAGGCCGCGTCTCTCCTTCCCTTGGGGCAGTACCTTTAGAATCTGATTACAAGGGATCTTGCAGGGCGTGTCCGGGAAATTCGCCGACGACAATTCGCTGCTGGAATTTTCGTCGCTGTTAATTCGTCGTCGGATTATTCATCGCCATTATCATGGTCTTTTCCATAACCATTACCATGGTCATTACCATGATTAAAACCATGGTTATTACCATTACCATGACCATTACCGTGACCATTACCATGACCGAGTGGGTTAATTTCTGTTTTCTCTTGATCCGCTGCAGTTCCGGTACGCAAGTTCCTCCATTCGGATACAACGGCTTCGTGGCCCACTTAGATTTCTACGAGAGAACAACGGAGACACCGACGACAATAGCAACGACCCCAACGCCCCAACGAACGACGACCGTCGCAGGTAGGCCCGCTGTTTTAGATGAAAATTGCTATGTTCCGTTTGAAAAAGCAGCAGATTTTCAAATCAACACTTTGGGGGGTTCGCGTCATTTTGTTTGTTCCATGCAGCGGAAATACAGACGGCGGCGCCTTCGAACAATGATCCGGCCTGCGAAATCCTCATATCTGGGAACAACACGCGATCCGGATATTTTGATACGAGGGAAAATGAGTGGAATTACGTTTGCCGGCTGACTTTCAAGGGGAGGCCGACTGATGTTGTTCATATTTCACTGTACAACTATCGCCTCAGGTAATCGCAGCATCTGTTATCATCCCGCCCAGCGGATCCGCTTGGATTGGGTTTTCTGCGGATTCGCTTGTTTGAGGTTTTGCTTCGCTCGTGTTACGCTAAGCTGTACGTTTCCAACTTCAAATTGAGGCTCGGCAAATATAATTTGCCGATAACGTCGAGATGTGGGAACAGATGGTGGAATTGGCTATTTCAGTTTTTGAATTGTTTACTCACGAAATTCTTCGTTCACCTTGAAAAGTAATCTCAATCCTTTCGGTTCTAATGGAGTTACATTTCAAATGTGGTGGTGGGACAAACAGTTTTGAAAAGTCAAAGCGAAAGAGGAAAAATATGAATGTAAAAGTTGAATTTGTTGAAGATCGGCGTCCTGCAAGACAGTAGTCGAAGTATTCGAGGGCGCATCGGACCCGCAGAAGAAGCTGATCGAGCGCGTGTGCAGCCCGCAGGAGCGGCACGGCAAGGACTCGAGCAAAACCTCGAAGAAATTTGCATCGGATGGGAATGAGCTGCTGATTGTGTTCCAGCGGCCCACAATACCGCAGGCGACTAACGAGGCCGAGTTCGTGGCGGGTCGCTATTTCTTCCACGATGGTGAGTGCAGTTTGTGGCTCCCCCCCCCCTTGGGGGGAAAGGTCCCAGCTGGGGGGGGGGAGGTCCCGTTGTAATTGCTCTTGTTTATGAAGTCGCGGCATGGCTAGGGGGCGATGGATTAGTCCGCGAGGATGGGGGATAAATGGACTCGGCCGGACGGAATATGTTATTTTCCAATCAGAAAGTTCTCTAGAGCGAATTAAAAAAGTTCGCTGGGAACGCAGACGTTCGGCGGTATGGCGGATAGGCGGGATTCAAGATTAAGAGAAATCAATTTGAGCCGACCCGCTTCCGGCTTGATACGAACATTGATCCTGGCTGGGGAGGTGTATCTTGTTCTTGGGGACTTTGTTGGGCGAGGGGAGCCATAATTTCCCCACTTTAACTCGAAATACTTCTTCTGGGAAATTGGTTTGTAATGGGAGTTTCCGCGCACTCTTCAAAAAGTAGTTTTTAAATTGTTTGTTTGCGGATAATATTTTGATGGATAACTTCGTTTTGGAGAGTTTGTACTTTTCGAAACGAATTTTTCCAAATTAAAACTTGATTCATGGCCTCCAGACGGGCGAATTCACCCGGCTCCCTGCCCTAATAATTACAGAACAAATTAGCGGAACGATACAGCCTACAGGGATATGCGACGTGGTTTACAAAAGTAGCGTCAGTCCCCTGGCGGGCATGATAGATTACCCAAGTTTCCACACGCTGCACTGGGACGTGGAAGGGGCGGTTATGTGCAGGCAGCAGTACATCCCATCGGCGAATCAAAGCATCACCATTAAGATCTTGAGGCTGGAGAACATATCCTCGGATGCTGGCTGTGTGACGCAGTGCGGGGATAATGGGTGCAGTTGTGTGTCGAACGTTCCACTCCAAAAAGTGGACCACTTGCTGCTTATCAACGACGAGGGATGGAGCGTGGCGTGCCTTTGCGGCGGCAATCAGCACGAATGGCTTCCCATAACCGTCCGTTCTTGGGGTGTCCTCACCCTCGTTTATTCAGAAGCGCAGTACACTTGGAAGAACAAGGGCTTCGGCTTGTCCGCTTCCTACGCCTTCAACATGGACTCCGTTTGTGGGGATCAGGTGTACACCCTGCACACAGGTATTGCCACTCGACGTTCGCATCCACGAGAATAATTGCTCAAAATCGGCCGTTCCTTGCAGGGGAGATCACTTCAAAGAACCTAACTCCAGCCGAAAACCTGAACCACTTCTACGACCAGAGTTGCCTTTGGACCCTCCGCTCCAACGTGGAAAGGCAACTCGAACTGGAAATCGCTTCCAGGCAAAACCGTGAGTGTCGTTTTTCCCTCCGCGGTTCAGCCGAAACGCAATCCTCAAATACACTTTGTCAGTTTAAACCTCTTACTTTACATATTCCGTATCCGATAAGACCTCAAGCAAACCGTTGTTCCTTTTTCAGGTCCCTGTACGTCCTGGAACATTAGCATTCATGAATATTCCGTCAATTCGAAAGATCACCTTGGAAACATCCTCTACACCTTCTGCTCCAGGGATGTGTCCAAGTCATATTCGTTGCCGTGGAAACTGAACACTGTGGTAATCAGGTGAGGTCGCCATCATTTTCGCTGAAAATTTGCACTTTCCGTAAGCCCTCCTTAACCTTCCATAAAGTCTCCCTAACATTCCCATAACCTTCCCTAAAGTCTCCCTAACATTCTCTTAATTCTCCTTAACCTTCCTTAAAATTAACCACCGTCCGCTACGCATCCTCACTAAAATCTAACTCGTCCATTCATAATCTATAGGTTGAGAACGCTCAGCCGGACGCTGCCCCAGTATTCCGTCAAGTGGAGGGCTCAAGTGGTGCGAGGCAACACCAGATACATCAGTCCGACTCCAGCCCCCAACACCATCTCGCTTTCGGTGGACAGGAAGCCCTCGTTCCTCCTCGTCGTCTCAATTGTAATCCTCCGCCTGATCAAGCACTTTTGTAGATGAACTAGCACGGCACAACGAAAATGGATCGATACTGATTTGGGAGCCTCGAGGAGGTTCCCGCGTTCTGTTCGCGCCACAGTGGGGGCGGAATCACGAATCTTTTATATACACATTTATTTTTCTAAACGTAATGCTCAATTAGAAATACAACAGGCGTGGATCTGCTGTAAACCCGGAAGTCCCGTTCCTCCAGGCTCAAGGTGGTCTAAACAGTAGGGGTTGGTTCTTCGCAATGATCCGTTGTGTGTTTTAACAACAGCGACTGGTTGGAGAGTTGCAAAACGGTGGCAATGACTTTTAATCTCATCTAAAATTTTCAGTTGCGAATTTTCATAGATTTTTGCGAGAAATTTGGGAACGGCCTAAACGCCACCTTGAACTGCCGTTTAAGCCATTCCCAACTTTCGGATGTTCCAAGGGTTTTAACGAAGACCACCGATGAGGATAGGCGTCCCTCGCAACAGACTTTCTTTTCTAGACATCTATCTGTGATAATAAAAAAATTGATGGGAAATAGTTGTATGTTAAGAAATTGCTCGTGCACCCAGGAAAAGGGAACCCAACAGTTTTGTGTTGGTTTAGTGCACCGAGGCGACACACCTAAAATTGTTATACAGATGAACAAAAACTTACGAACACACATCGATGTTCCAATAGTTGTTAAACTATTTTAGGCGTTTTGTGGCGCCGAACTCACAAACTATAAATTCTCGAATCCAATCTAAAATTGTATCTAAATGTGCATTTTGGGTGCCCCATGTCGGTTGTTCGTAAGTCGATGTTCGCCTGTAGAGTACTCGTTGTAGACGGTAGAGACAACCAAAGACTGACGTCGCATGGTCTTTGGAGTAACTGTTCGTTTCCTCACTGAAACTCTGCGTCAAATTCGACAACAGGCACGAATCAGTAAGTGTGCTTCAAATAGGCAGCCCTTTGTTCTTTCGAGGAGCACCAGCCCTCGGACCGAATCAAACCCAACGCCCTACCTATAGATATATCGACGTGGATGTTAGTTGGAAGTTGAGGTGTTTTTCTCCCGGAAATATAGAACACGTCCACTTGCGCTTTCTACATTGCGCTTTAGCTATTATACCGTTGCCGTTTTGTGGTTCATTTAATTCCGGTTGTTTAGGGGAGTTTCAGTTGCGAATGAATTACGGCGATGGAGAGAGGTGGGCCGTCCGGAAGCTTGAAAAGCCAGAATTTGAAGGGTAGGATCGGCTCGCGCTACGGACGCGGTAGACAGCTGATAGCGACTATAGTGCTCAACGAATCGTAGAGAACTGTTACAATTGAAACGCAATTCGTCGGATAGTGTTGAGTTGTGCGCACCCTTATATTCGTTACGTTGGTTTTACTAAATAAAAACATCCATTTGAAGTTTCAATTCCTAGCTGCCCTTTTTTGGACTCTACACTGTCCGTTTTACTTACACAAACGGGCCGTGCCTGTAAACGAACCGTGGACTCCACTGATGGTACGTTCTACAGTCCGTTTATGGTGCGCAAAGGGACCGTTTCTGTAAACGGACAATCTGTAAACTACAAAAATATTACTCTTCAAAAAGAGAGACAGTTGACGAACCAAAATAGGATCAAAATGAAAGCAGACTTATAGAGATGTTTTTTTCTATTTAGTATTTGAAATAACTCCATTCAGTCTTTTATAATAACATATAGTAGTACATTACCATTCATATTTATTGCAATTGCAATCGAGTATACACACAGTACTATGGATACACCGTGCACGCACACTGAATATGTACAAATAATTTCTGCGCAGCAGACAAATTGGCCGTGGGTGGTGGGGGCAACGGAACTATGGACATTCAAGTGTTTCAGGTGTGGGGGACGCATCGTACAAAGTAACCGGTAAAATAAAAGAATGGATAAAAGCTCGTCGATGGAGACACGCCGTGGTATTTTAAAAAACAGCGCCAATTGTCTGACTGGTGCAGCAGTCTGTAAACTAAGTTGAGGCGACACTGATCTATTCAAATAAAAACGTTTCCTTGTAGTTTCGCGAAAACGGTGGAATTATCCGAGGACGGTTACAATTCATTTGCTAGGTGTAGAAAAATGTGGTGGCTTTGTTCCGCGCGCGGGCGTCGGGTGGAGCTTCAGTCGAAGCCCCAAGTTGATTTACAGACAATTGAATTTACGTAATAAAATTACAGCCTGAAAACATTTCCATCTTGAACGCATATTGATAACCATAGAGTGGAGGAACACTAGGGAACGAGCTACGTGCAGGCAAGAACTGTTCCGTTTCTCAATTTTTGGTTGGGACAGCCTAGTCCACCACGAGTCTAGCGTATTGGTTCGTGCTCGCCTCCGCGGCAGTTTACTATACTCGAATATTATTTTAAAATTGCTCGTTACGGAAATGTACACAGCCTTATTACACGTACACAGAGCACACTGACACGACCCGTGCACAGTATGTACAGGTTTTGGGACACCGATGATTGAAAGGTCGCAAATAAACACTACACCCTGCTGCTTCTGCTTCCTTCAATGCGGAAGACAATCGTCACGACTGCATTGAACAAAATTACAAAAATATTAAACTGTACAAGGATAAATATAAAGTACATTCATTATACAATTATCAAAAAAGCGTGTTTATATTCTGATGATCGTAGATACTTCAATTAATGGACTAACGCTGAGGGTCAGCACAGCAAAGCAACGGACAATGTTACCGCATCCATAAAAATATAGTACACTAATCCAAGGAGACAGCACACCACTCGAAATCCTACCAGAGGCACTTGAAGTCAGTGAGTGTGCACCGCCCCGACACTAAGGAAATCAACGACTATAGACGGCGATCCAACGACACACAGATTTACGAGTCCGGCGGATATGTATGCTCAGGGGACACTGACATCTAGCGCACCGTCCATCAGCAGGCCAGTTCCTGCACTCCGTCTGACGGGGCCACTCCGTCCGTCGCCGTCGGCGATGAGGGCGCTTCCGCCGCCCGCATCAGGTCCGGCCAGTATCACGGCTGCCCGTCCTGCACCATTATGTTGTGCACCTGCTCCAGCTTGTAGGCCAGTCGCTGCTTCTGGGAGAACTCGTCCTCCTCCAGCGTCACCGTCAGCTGCTCGTTGTATTTCATCGCGTACGTGTACAGCTCGTGCAGCGCGCAGTTCGTGTTGAACTCGGTCGTATGCAGCTGAGGGAAAAATCACCAGTTAATGTAGGTGAGTCGGGAGTTGCAGTGCGATCACCGCTGTTAATCCATTGTGCGTTAACTGAATTTCGGCGAAATTTATTAATGAATTCAATATCTTCGTACTAGGAATGTACAACACATATTTTAAACAAAAAAATGATAAAAAAACTGCAATAAAGTGAAGCAGTAGCGAAAAGTAAGGTTAAGTGTAAAATGGCGCGCAAACGGAAACAATGCGACAGCTAGGGCCTAACCTCGAAATCCTCACGTTACAGGTATACTTTACCTTGAGATCAAATAATTTGTGAAGGATCATATAAATATTATTACAAGCACTTACTCTCGATTCTTCGGCTAACATGGCGTTCATATCTTGGTCTGAAATGGCTTGCATCATCTTTATATCGGAATAGTAGCGTTCGACCCAGTCCTTATAGCAAGGGATGTCCTTCGCGTACAGCAGTTTGGAGCTCGGGGAGTCTTTACCTGAAATCAGAACAAGCGGTGTGAATCGGACCAAACGCGTCGTCGCGCCGCGTACCTAGCCTATGGTCAGACGTGGAACAGGAATCCATGAAGGTTTGAGCAACGACAGACAAACACGAGTCCACGATGTTCGACTTGTGGATGTCGAACACGAAATTGGGGTTTTTGATCAGGTTCACCCAGAACCGCAGCGGCAGCGAGTTGCTCTTCCACGTGTGCACGACCTCCGGATCGGAGATCCCGTGCTGCAGTGCCTGGTCGTCCAGGAAATCGAACATGTACTTTATGGCCAGCGGCAGCGCGGAGCCCCGGTGCGCCGTGCTGAAGATGGTCTCGAAGAGGTCGTCGACGAACTTCTGCAGCGTACCCTTCGTCGCCAGCAGTCTCGTCAGGTAGATCTCCGACACCATCTTGTTCCCGCGCTCGCCCTCCTTCTGCGCGTCGGAGTCGTGGTGCTTCACCAAGTGCCAGCCCTTCACGCCTTGGTCGTGGTCGTGGTTGAGCGGGCTCGTTGCGCGGCTCAGCGGCGGACTCGCCGAGTTGAACTTGCTCAGGTTGAGGGTCTCGTATTTGTGGGACTTGTCGTTCTTCTCGTTGAAAATGTTCAGGTTGTAGATGGAGCTCTGCTTCGAGACGAGGTTCAGGTAGCCCCCGTCGGGCACGCGGTAGTGCTGGAGGGTGTTGCGCCTCTTCCAGTCGCCTTCCGTTTTGGTCGTGCTGTCTTCGTCGTAGAGGATTAGCCGGCCGGACGAGCCGGTGCGCCATTCTATAGGACCGGGGAAATTTTGTTAGGATTCACATCACATGCGTTCAAAAAGTTAAAGTAGGCATGCGCCTTCGGCGCATATGATGTGGTTGATTGAGATGTCAATTGTTTATTTGGAGAATGGCAGAAGTGATTTAAATGTGCCTTTTCTAAGTAACTGGTTCAATTGTGTACGCCCACCAGTTAAGTTGTGTACGCCCACTAGTTAAATTGTGTACGCCCACCAGTTCAATTGTTTACGCCTACCAATTCAATTGTGCACCCCTACTGACCTTCAGTTGTTGTTATGGTATCAGAAATAATAAATAACTTTAAAGAAGAACATGCTTTTGAATTAGAGTAGTTTTGGAGTAATTTTTGGTTATTTTAACATTTGGTGACAACTTAACCTCAAATTTGCACACATCTATACGCACCGAGGTCGAGGTCATCCTTCCGTGGCCTCTGGGAGTACGGAGTAGCCCTGTAAATGGTATCGAGCGCCTTCTCCTTAACTTGACTAATCGTATCACAATCTAATACTTTTACAGGAACATTGTCTGTGTTTGGGTCTACGCCTCCTACGAATACGGTTTGTTGCGATATGGAAACATATACAGTCTGCAACAAAACGGCGAATTAGACAAGTGCCGCTCTTAATTGTTTCAATTGCCCGTAAAATGGAGTTGCAACAGTAAATTTCCCGTCCGCAACGAATAGCACTTTTATGGGACATAAATTATCCCCAATAACCTATAACGCTTGAACAAAGCAATAAAAAGTGACCAGCGGGTGATTTTTATGGCGGCCGACCAGTGTTGCAGTAGTAATGCTAATAGTCCCGAAATATCCACCAACAGTGAATTTCCTATGATTCGATGAAATTAAATTGGCGTAGTGGAACACAGGAGCAAACGAACTAAATTCCTTCTATGATTTTCATAACGGCCGGACGGTAACTCACCATAGGCTTAAAGTCAATTGATTGTCTGATCAATTTTTCTTCACTCAATGAGTAACGGGCCTCCGAGGTGATCGCGTCCACGGGTCCTTTGTCCACTTGCTGCTTGACAGCTCGGAAGAGCATGAAGAGCGGCTCTCCCGCACACTCCCTAAGGAACTTGTACAGGAGAAAGGTGAACCAAGCGCTGAGCATCTTCTCAGCCACACTCTCGGTCCTCCTGAGGAGGAGCTTGGGGTGGCTCTTGCCTTCCATGCATTTCTCGATCAATTCGGCAAGGAGAGTCTTGAGGATGTCTGTGCAGTATTCCATTTTGCTTTGCAGTGTGACCATAATCAGGGAAGCCACATTTACTCTGGAAGGGAATTCGAGACGTGCTGTTTACTACCATTTCACATTAGGGCAAACCATACAATAAAATTATAAATTACCTATCCCTCATGGAGAAGTAGCGGTTGCTTTCCAGAGTCCGTATGAACAGCAGCAGGAACGTTTTGTTCATAATGAGCTGTCCGAACATCCTCAGCCCTTTCTCTTTCCTCAAGAGCTCAGGCCTCTCCCACTGCAAGACGACGTGGTCGTCTACGTTGGGAAACAGGATTTTCATGGCGTAAGTCCTGTAGTCCAAGAAGGGAATGCCGCCTGAAGTCAGGTCCCCTGTCAAGTCGGTCATCTCAGTTTGTAGTTCCGCGAACGCCTCCTTGCACTCGGCGGCTACGCGCAACTCGAGGATGTCCATTTGCTCCTGCATGTTCTTGAGCACGCGGTTGCTTTCCGTCGACTTCCTCCTATATGCGATGAGGAATCCAACGAAAACGCAGAAGATCACCACGGCTACCCCGATTATCGTGAACAGGGTCGGGGTGGTGATCGAGCCGTTCAGCCCTTGGGGGGACGAATAGGACAGGGAGCCGATGTTAAACTTCAGCGACCCGCCGACCAAAACGACAACTTCAGGCAGTTCTTTGAGGTTAAGTTGGCCAGTGTTGTCGATGGCTGGCGGTTGCGTTTCCGGCGGACGGCAAGTGAGCTGCTGACGGGAGAGTGACGTCACGTTGCAGAAGCTGTTGCCAATGCGGACCTCCACGTCGGACTCCTGGCAAGCCCTGTCGATGTTCTGACCCTGGAAATGTGCACAATAGTAACCCATTAATTTACCACTTGGCTAGCCACATATTACAAAATACATGGATAAATCACATGTCATAAACGTAAGGCTGATCACTTCTTAACTTAAAGTAACCGTCAGGCAAAAACGTCAACAATCTTTACGTTCCGCCTAAAACATAACCTAAATCTTCATATGAAACAAGCTACATACTAACGTACATACGTAATGATGACCGTAACCCACGCGCGACCTTCCAAATTCAATAAGATTAAAAACGCATTAGGCTAAGTAGATTTTCATGAAAACGTACGTTTATATTCAAATAGTCCGACTTGTAGTATTTGACCTCTTTGTCGAATGGCTCAAAAATCGGATTCGGGTAGAGCAAGAAAGGTGTGAATCCGTTATTCATAGTGAGGTTTTGGACGCCAGAAACATTGTCCATGCGGAATCCGTACTCCAATTTCAACGGATTATCGGCGTCCAATATGGCGTCGTCCACTTCGATAACAGGACTGAGGCAGGTCATGCTCGTGTTGCTTTGTACGTTGCATTGCTGTAAATCGAAATAGTGAACTTCCATCTAAGCAATGCGAATCGAATTGTACACTTATTATACTCTTAAATTCATTTTAAATAAACATAACCTCTAAAGTATTGACGTATCCATAGTTTGATGGCTTTCGCCTAGTTTGAGGGAAACGCATGTTATTGATATGGATACTCACACTTATGAACATTTTCTGTTCGTAATAAACATACATCTGGGGATTCTGTATGTAAGCTAGATTCTTTCCGGTCACGGATATCCGTATACCACCCGCAGGGATCCCTTTGGGTACTTTGATCTGGCTCGCGACGCCCGACTCAGCCGACTCGATAACAGGGTCGTCCACGTACTGGAAGAATTCCTTCTCCAAGTATCGATCGCCTTTATCGAACTTCATCCGCAATTTCCCGGGATTCGGTTTGTCGGCAGCGCTCGTAATGCACAACGCTTGTTTTTGGTCAGTGCTGGAAATTTTAATTTAGCAATTCCGTCCTTACGATCACAAAGAGAAGAATCGCGTCAAATATGAAATAGCGTAAATTCACTCACGAGACGATATTGCAAGGTAGATTGTTTATGAAAGCCTGGATGTTACTTCCGGCGTTCATATACTCCCCGGTGATCTTCAGCATGGTCCCTCCGGATCTAGGTCCGTATTTCGGAGATATTCCTGTAATCATTGGGTCCACGAATCTGAAATTGGTCTTCGACTCGCCCCTGTAATCTTCCACCCGCACGACGACCGGTCCTTGTCTCGCTTCGTTGGTGCCTGGTCCGTCAACCTTCATAAAAAAAATTTACATTGAATATTTATATTAATTTTAATAGTAATTTAGAAATTAATGCACATACATGCTTGGTGAATAAAAAATTTTAAAGAAATCATAATGTCACATAGTAAGCAGTTACCTTGCAAACTATTTGTTTGGTGTTCACGTATAAGTGCTCGTACGGCTGGCAGTTGATTCCGGCGATCACAACGCCCCTATAAATATCACTAAATTCTTTCCCCAAATTAACTCCTTCGATGGTTATGTTCGTGCCGCCTTCCCACGGCCCCAATTCCGGACTGAACGATATGATTTCCGGATTCGGGCAAGTCTGACTTCTATTCAGCCATACGGCCGAGCCCCGCTCGCACTGGTCCTTCACTTCGCAACGATCTGAGCTTTGGCACCAACCACACTCGTACTTCTCGTCCAGAGCCAAGCACATGCCGCAGTTGTCGGCCATGTCTCTGCACCGATATATTACAACTGGAATGGAAATTAGTTTTTATAATCGAGAGCCTAGCAATTCCATCGTTCAATACGCAAGATGATTTTTGTTTTTTAAATTAGAATAAAAACGGGATTTGTAATTACGCCAACTATGGTTCCCGAGTTGAATAAAGAATTTGTATTTGTACACTAATCCGGCACAAAAAAAACTTCGAATTACTGGACGGTTCACTGTAATTAAAAACGGAACGTACTGTGTATATTGTAGGGGTTGTCGAGCGGCTTCGAGCCGCCCCATATCACGGCGAAGGTAGCAGTTATGTTTGGTGCTCTCGATGTGTAGGAGAATTCCATAAGATCACAGTATATGGTGTCGCCAAGTAGTTGCGCGTTGACACTGGTCACGCGCCCTTCAATGTTGAATTGGCAGACGAACCTGGTTTGCACGATGAATTGACCTATGATATGTACTTTCACCTTGATCGCCTTCTTGATTCCGGACGCGACGAGAATTTCCGGGGAGTTGCCGACGGTGGCGTTTATTGTCGGGCAGAATGCGGGGCCCGATCGGTAACTTGGTCCCACTCGCTGTTGAAAAATTTAGTTTGAGGTTTGTCCAATTATGCTCTTCAAAACGAAGATTTTATTTTTTGTTTGTTATTAATGGTTTGTTTATCATTATTATCACAAGCCGGGTGGGCAACACTCACATTAACACCAGTAACCAGAATATCGTTCCTGCAATTCTCGGCCGTATCGTGGGTGCACCGGTGCCCGTCGACGCACCAATCGCAAGGGAAAGAAGAAGAGACGCACTGCGTGCAAGAGCTGTAGGTGTTGCAGTCGAAGAAGGTGAAGTTCGTCGCTACGAAGTCAGGTCCGGAGCTCATCCGAACAGAGAGCTTGGCGGTAAAATGGTCTGGAAGAAGCCAAAACGCAATTATTAATAATAATGATAATAATAATAATAGTAATAATAATAATAAAAATAATTAGGATACGACGACAAGTCGGAACGGAATGGACAAACATCAGATTTACAAAGTAACCGTAATCCGATGGAAAAGTCATAAAGGCAATCCTCCCCCGGAGCTGACCAATTACCCGAAGGATAAAATCGCGCCGCCTCCTGAACCATACAAACTTGTGAAAGACGCCTTAAAATCGTAATGACCACAGTAAATCCCTTTTTAAAAGCACTAAACTGTAGGTACGAATTCGCATTAGAACTGACACCGGGTAAGTGGGATTTATACGGAATTCTTACGTATCGGTGCTTAAACGTAATGCGAAAAGCCCGACCCCGGGGGCGGCACCAACAAACTAGCAGTGGGTTTCTACAATAGAATAGAATATAATAGATTTGTTCGTGAAAACAGTTCAGAACCACACTAATGGGATAGAATGAAATAGAATAGAGAAGAATATGAAAAGTTGATCAATTCCCAATCACTCACGTTGTCCTGGAGGGATGGAAGGTAGAGAGTCGGTCCGTGGTGTCGTGCAGTTAACACCGTAGCTCTTCTTCGTTGCGTTTGTTATGAGGGTTTTGTCTAGGGCAGTGAATGCGCATTGGAAGTGCCCGGACAGAGTTGGAAGGTTGTCGATGACTAGGTCCAGCTGGAAAGAAGGCCAATTCGTTTAACGACCTCTCCGCTTAACGATCGACTCGCTTAACGATCAATTCACTTAACGCTCGACCCGCTTAACGATCAACTCGTTAAACGACCAATTCGCTCAACGACGGATTCGCTTAACGACCAACTCGTTTAGCAACCAATTCGCCGAATCGACTAAAACGTGTATCGGGCAATGCATTAGACTCACAGTTCTCGCCGTGGTTCTTTGGAGCTGATTTGGTGTGACAGTTGTTATTGTGGTGCACCTCCCACTCTTGTAACTTATCCAATAAAGGGGATCTTCAGCGGCATCCTGGCAGTCTGAGCGTAGGCTGCACTTGTTTTCGAGCGAACACCACCCACAATAAGGATCTTTAGCGTTGAGGCAATCCCAGCAAGATTTGTACACGCTGCATTCTTGGACTTTAACCTTCGAGACCTGAGAAGAAGAGAAGTGGCGTATCGAGGAATATTGTTTCGATTCCTTTCTATATTATTGAAAACTAAAATTATGCACATCATGAATGAAGAAGTTAGTAAGGGTGAATTCCCACCTTTTTCTGCGTCATGACGTAGAGGTGCATCAGTTGGGAGTCGAAGTGCAGGTCTGGATTCACCGGAGATCCTTCCTCAACGGGTAAGTCCCCGTATTCGAGGGCGGACGAGCCCGATTCTACGACAACCTGCGAAACATTAATTGAGTGAACAATTTATTTTATAGTCTTCGAAACGAAGTTTCAAAGGGAGTGTTCTAAGCTTGTGGTGCAAAAAGGGAGTATAATGAAACTGACACAAAGAAGGGTATCATTACCTTCTTCAGATGTCCCTTGTAAGAGCCGGCGAATACGACGGTAAAATCGCCGGTTGACGTGGCCGCGACAGCAGTCAATCGAGTGTTGAAGAGCAAAACTGGAACTGCAGAAATCGGCTGCTCGCCACCCAAAGGCGTGTTGACGTCCAAACCGCAGAAATCTTCTCCGATCGTCTGCAGTTTCTGGAAGGAAAACACCTCCGGTTGAAATTCTATTGGCGTATGAATGTATTCGTTTCTTTGCTACTGTTGTGAATCACAGACGTGATAATTTATAAAGAAACGTGTGACGAGTCACAGACGTATCAATATATAAACAAACGTGTGACGAGTCACAGGCGTGTCAATCAATAAAGAAATGTGTGGCGAGTCGCAGTAACGGTTTCATCCGTACGTTAAAAATCTATTGACCCATAGATCAACCCTTCATTCATTACGAAAGAAGTTTTCGCTTCCACCAACCGCGCGGTTTTCCTCCGTACGGACGAACCCGTTGTGTGCGAGAAAGGCCTGCGGGTGGAATAAAATGAACGGCCCGGTGCGTAGACCTATGCCACGGCGGCACCGCATACAATAAACCAAAATGCAATGGACCCAGCCGGGTAGAAATGTGTGCATTGCCGAGTGGGAGCGCGCGGCGGAACAACCTCAAATCCCGTGAGTCGCGCAACAAAGAATTACCCGGCTACCGGAGAAATGCTCCGCAATTCCGAAAACGAACGGTGCCGGCAAAGCTGCGCGAATGCACGTCGGGCCTTTACCGCTCCATTTTAATATTGAAGAGTGCAATGGTTGAATGGAAACGACCCAAAAGCAATCCACCCCAGCAGCGAAATAAACCGGAAAACAATTGACCAAAGCTGCGGCGGAAATACATCCCCCGGTGCGGGTCGAGCAAGGGTTGAAGCTGGATTCGCTTTGGGGCGTGGGGTGGGAGTGGTGCTGTTGTGGGATGTTAATGGGGGGGGTTGGGGGTGACTAGATGGGGTGGGGGTAACTTTGAGGGGGTGGGGGTGGCTAGATGGGGTGGGGGGTGACTTTGAGGAAGTGGGGGTGGCTAGACGAGGTGGGGGTGAGTGGAGGGGGTGGGGGTGAGTAGAGGGGGGTGGGGGTGAGTAAAGGGGGTTGAGGGTGAGTAAAGGGGGTGGAGGGTGAGTAAAGGGGGTGGAGGGTGAGTAAAGGGGGTGGGGGTGTTAAAGGGGGTGAGGGTGGGTAGAGGAGATGAGAGGTGGAGTTGAGGGGGTGCACCAGACCGACTTTCCCCCGAGCAACGAACGCCATATTTACAGGAAACACGTATATCGGAAAACTGTAAAGCCTTTGTGCACGGAGAATTGACTTCTGTTTATTTAAAACCCCGCGTTTTTCCCTCAAAGTCAACTCTTCAGCCGGAATGGGGAAATCGCCGTGCGACTTGGGGCGCCCCTTGCGGTTTAGCGCGGACCTTGCGGAGAAAACGTTCTCCCCCTCTCTCTCTCCCCCACACTCTTTCTTCTCGGCTGGAGATTCGGGGGCGCCTCTCCCGTCGGCTCTTTATTGACATTCTGACAGCAGAATGAGGGAAGTTGATTGCTCAAAAATAATTCCCGGGAGGAGTTCGGGCGTTTTGCATTTCCGCGCTCAATTTCAAGGCAGCGCGCCACGGCAAGACTCTCGAATCGTGGGGGCTTCGCGGAAATAATATCCTTTTTATCTGCTTTTCACGTTGGGGTCTGCTCTATGGGGGCTTTATGGCCCTCCTTTGAAACTATACGTATCGCGTTTCCGTTCGGCAACAGCGGGTATCGCGTTTCGCGCTCGTCACTCCGCATTCCCTCGTCTAGAAACCTGGGCGTTTCTTCTGCGAATGCAGCCGCTCCCGTCTGCGCCCGGAGCGCATCTCCCCCACGTGTATAAAGCTTACGAAATTAATTAATGGACTGCAGCGGTGTTTCTTAGCTCGTACAAGAGTTTGACGTGTCTAGTCAGTGCACTTGAAGTGTTGAGTTTTCCGGCGAGACCCCAGTGAGTGTCATGTAAGACAGTTACATGTATCACGTGAAACACTGATATGAATCACGTGAAACACTGATATGTATCACGTGAAACAACGGTAGGTCCTATCCCACGGAAAATCATCTCCACCTCGACACGAAAGTCCAGAACCCAAGTCGAGACTCAAGCCAAAAATACACTGCAACCAGCAGTCCCTGATTAAAAAGCACCCCCTTTAAGGAATTGCCCAATCCTCCTCAAACCGAACGGCCGGATGGAAATGAAAATCACCTGAAATTCCCTTTGTCCGGAGGATAATATCACACCGCGAAGGCGGGGGCGGCGCACGGTCAGAAAGCGGCGCCTCTTTAGCATATAAATGAAAAAATTCGCGGAGGATGGAGAGGCGTCCGAGAAATATTTTAATTAGCGGCGAAAGCGCGCCTCCCGCAATGGATCGCGATTTAATTTCAAGGGGGACACCTTTCAATCCGCGCGCGCCGGCCGCAAGGCAGGGGAAGGGGAAAAACGTTACGGTTATTCAAACGTTAATTTATATCGCGCTCATATCCATACGCGCTAACCGTTATTACGTACGTGCGACATTCGCTGACCTTGCGCTCTCGCAGCGCCCCGCTTTTAAACTGCTCAGTGCGGGCTTTAACTTGGATTTAACAGTCATAATCGCCGGGAAAGCGGGGTAATTGTTTCCACGATAAAACCCCCGTTAGGATCGGCCCGGCTTGAATGCAGCTCGATCGGATCGCAATCAGACAGAACATCTACTTTCATGACCCATTTAATAGCGCAAACTCACTTATCAGGAGTTCATTCTGTACAGTCTGAATTCCAATATTCCTGGTTTATTGCCCGGGAATTTCATTTCGAGAGCCCGGCCTAGCCGGAGTTTTTCCTCGTAACACTGCGCCGCGGAGTTGAGGCCCTAATTCCCATTTCGTATAGACCGGGCGTACAAACGTCAATTGCCGGTGACCTTGAGCCCGGCGCGTAGGAATCCGGGTTGAGTGAGAGGGCGAGCGCTTTGGTGTGTTGGTCGAAATAGCGCGAGTAGTTTCGGCTGGATGCGTCACCAAGGTCACCGGCGAGTGAAGTTTGTACGCTTTGTGTTTCCCACACAAAGGTTATCTCGTCGTGTTCTAATTCTTTTCCCGAAACTGTATTTTTTCGACCCCACATCATCCGCATACGAAGATTTATTGCATTTTCACCAAGGCTAAGGCCCCTCCCGCACCTGCAACCGTACTTCTCGAGCTCAGGATCCTGCAGCTTTAATATTCCCAAACAATATTATCCCCGATAGGAATTTTTCCTTTCAGTTAGGGCCATCGCGTCCCTAGGGACTCCCGCGAGGGCTGCAAGCGCTCCCCTCGCCCCGCCCCCTCTGAATTCGCACAGGGCTCCCCTAAGCCCACGTGGGAACAGTTTGGGTACCACTAGAGCAGTGCTTCGAAATATACGGGGTAGAATGTGTTCCGCATAACCTGCGTCCCCCATAAAACCAGCACCCCCATACAACTCGCACCCCCTACATAATCCGCACCCCCTGATCGACCCAAGCCTCCACCCCCGTTCCCTAAGGGCACCATAAATCCCGATTAGGAATTCGCAAGGAGACGGGGGGGCGGAATGATTAGCGATTGTTTCTGGGAGGAAAGGCTAATTATGCGAGGGAACCGCTGGAGCCTGAAGAAGTAGATGATGGGCTAGCGGACCATAACATAAATTAGGGTTCATAACGTTTGGGAATTAGAAAGTTGGCGGAACATTAAAGCGGGCACTCGTTAAATCCAATCTCATTACTGCGGGGTTTGGGCCGTTCGTTTATCGCCTTTCGCAGTAATACACCACGGCAGTAATACACTGACCCCGTAACTCACAGCGTTAGTAACACAACGCTAGTAATACACAACATTAGTAATACGCAACGCTAATAATACATAACATTATGAATGTAACACGCCAAGCAGAGTAACGATTCCCAGATAATTGGGAAGGTTGCGGCCTGAAGCCTAACCCGGCCGCCCTAACGTGTGAGTCAGCGAAGAGGATTTATTATTTTCCTCCCGATAATCCTATGGAGCAGTAACACAGGTATAAAACGCCGTTTTTGGTTTATCGCGCAGTAAACCGGGCTCGCCCGACGCGATCCAGAAAATGCGCGGTTTTATTGTAAATTGAAGGGAGTAAAGTTACGGCACCAATCGCCTAGTCAACATTAAACCGTCCGGCATACCGGCGCGGCGCAATTACTGACTATCAGTCGATCTATGTACTGTGCCGCATGATGGGAGAGGGTGGGGACAGGGGGAGATAGGGTAGGGGAGAGGGGGGGAGGAGGAGAGGTAAAAGTAGGGATGGGGGAGGGGAGCGGGGGGAGGGGAGATGGGGGTGGGGAGAGGGGATAGGAGAGAGGGGTGAGGGAGGGGGGAGGGGAGAGGAAGGGGGGCGGGGAAGGGGGAGGGGAAGGGGGGAGGACGGAGTGGGGAGAGGGAAGAGGGGTGGGGGGGAGAGGGGAGTGTCCTGGACGCCCAACGCGTCGGATATATGGAGATGTGGGAAACGCGCGGTGAGGGACTTGCGCGGCGGCAGGGAATCCGAGCTAGAATAATTGAAGAAAATAAATTAACTGGAAAGTGGAAAGCGCGACATCGAACTACAGCGTTTCCACGGTGCTCGCGATCGCAGCCAAAGTTCAAAACCCCCGCCGCCGTTTCATTATTTCACGCGGAACGGAAACGCGTTTAATAATTAACGAACTCGCAACTGTCAAATACGTGCTTTAATTGGAGCGCTGCTCCGCATTCGAGAGGCGAGCAATTCCTAATCCCCCTCGGCCCCTCCCGCGCAGATGCAACTGATCAATGCGGCGGCTTTTTTCCAGAGGGGAGGGGGGGGGGTTGGGCGCCCGAACCTTTTTCCACGCACGGTGACAAACACAATATGCTCTCCGGGCAAGTGAATTAATCTGCGTAAATGTCAACAAGGGTTCGGGCGCGGATCTAATCCCGCCGCACCCCCGACGCAGGGGGGGCGGGGTGGCCGCCGTGTTTGCCAGGGGTGGCGAGCCCCTGCCGACCTCCGCGCACCTTTTGTAATAAATCACCGCCCCGAAACAGTTTTCCCGACAATTTGGGCCCGGGGGGGGGGGGTCGCAGCTCCCGTTCGCGGGAACGGAAATTAAATGAGTTCTTTTTACCGCCCGACAATTCACGAATCCGTCCTGGCGAGGGCGCGCGCCCCGGCTTCTGGAGAGGATATTGTGCCCGGGATAATGCCTCGTAAACCGGCTTAAAAATCATTTAAGGGCGAACATTTTACAAGGGGGGGCGCGTCCGATTGGGAGCGGAGGGATCGCTTGATTTATGGCGCTGACCGTTCGTCTTGCTGGGAATTGGGTTGCAACCCCTCCCGCTGTTTATACTGCCGGCTGATTTTGTTTGCGAACTATCAGGGCAGTCCGCCTGCGAACGCTTCCCTTCGTTAGGATTCCTTTCATCCGGAGAAATCGCCCGCCTTTGGCCATCTTTTACTACCATCAATACTAGCTATGGCCGGGCGGGAGAGTTTTAGCGTTGCTGGATTCGACTGGAAGAAAAGTTACTCGCTCTTATTATTAGGAAGATTATACAATCAATCTTCATGTCCGCGAGTATACGTATCCGTCTGGCGACGCGGCGTTTAGAGCCGCTTTGTCGTCTTCAATCGAAAGAACGACCGCATTGCTTACGCTCGAGGTTGTAGTAAGGGCGACAACTAGGGAACATGAGCAATGATTGAAGCCTGTCGTTTTTTCTTCCAATTCAGAATAAGAAGCCTCGACCACGAGAGATCGACTGACCGCAGCCACGGCGCAAGCGCAACAGCCTTTGACATGCAAAGAGCGCCGAATTAGTAAACAACCACAGGACAACAACAGGATTCCTCGTGACCCTAGAGCGGGGAACTGCCCCGACGCACGTCCGCCGCATTCTGAGCGGAGTTCGGCCGAACCGCACGGCACGCGGGCCAGCCGTGCGGCATTCGAATGAGCCGAGGAAGAATTTGAATGAGCCGCACGGCCCAAAGCGACTTAAAAAGCGAAAGTCGAGCGCTCCGCGAAAAAGAAAACACCCCGCAAAGTTCCGACGACCGTCCGCCCGGCCCCGCCGCGTCGCGGGGGAAGTTGGCTTGCATAAAATAAACGTATCTTCTCCGTGATAGTGCGCGGTATCTCACGCGCCACCCGACCGCCAGCTGGAGAAGATGTGTACATTCATCCCCCCCCCACCCGCCCAGACGTCGGGATCGCGGCACTTGCAGGTGATGTTTGTTCGGGGAAGTTCGAGCGCGCGGGGAAATTTTTCGTTCGATTGTTTCTGATTACGCTCCGCGCTCGCGACAACGCCGTCGCAATTATAACTTGGATATTGAACTTCAGCACAATGGAAACGAACTCTCGCGGAGCGCACACCATGAATACGGTGCGCGATTACGCAACGTAGAAAATACCCATTGTTTCCAATTAGCGCAAGAAACAAACGAATAAGAGGCTAATCGCAATGATGCAGCGAACAGGCGCAACGAATCCCCATCGCCGGACAATATTTCCCGAGCAAGGAGCGCAGGAAGCAAAGCGCAGCGTCCCCACTTTGTACATATTTATACGTACGTTTTAGGAGGAATGACAAAGGGACGCGAACAACGGGGCGGGGTAAAAAGTTGGAAATATGACGGTTCGTATTCCCGGCGGGGCCGCGCAGCTACGATTCCCAGGTGGAAAATTTCGAGTGCAGCGCGACAGAAGGAGCCCCGGACTTAATAACGCCGCGGATGGAATGGGAAATAAAAGGTGATTCCCGGGGTGCAACTGGAATCTCGTAAACCAAATGAACGGGGGAGGCTACTGAGGGTCCCTGAAACAAAACCAAACATGTCGAGCGCGTAATTCAATTTCGCATTATTAAGTTTTTTTCCTCGCTCGCTCAGCTCGCATTCAATTCACTCCCCCCCGTGTAATATTCCAGATTCAATGGATATAATCATCCTTTAGGAATTTTCAATATAAAATCCAGCTCTCGAACAACAAATGTCCTCTTTTTCCCTAGGATATTTTCCACCGTGTCCCTTTATCCGCGCGCACTTTTATTACTCTTGCACCGGTGATTATGGCAGTCCCACATTAGAAGCCGCCTGGATCCGCGGAGTCCATTAACGGTCTCCGTCCGGACGGATCGAAATCATTCCGAATTGGGCATTATTCACTTTCGACCGCTGGAAACGCGACCTTTTACGAGGCCCCCTCCAGCACGGGACGCTCGTAAAAAAAACTAACGTCTCCAACGTTTATAAGTGGATCATTCACAAAGGGAAAGGATTAAGCGCCTTCCAATTCGGAAGGAATTTATTGGGCCGAGCATTACGGGCCGCCGTTAAAACGAGTGCTTTTTTATTGCTATGAAAACGAAATAATAGCCCCATTTTATGAATAGAATCGCGCATTGTTCGTGAGTTCCTCCCCAGCCCCGGCGCGCAAGGAATGGGGGAGGCTAACATTTTCGGAGCGCCATGAATCGGTAAATCGTCTGTGTAGAACAGAAGTCCCTAAAACTGCTCATATTTCCGCGAACGCTTCGGATTACAAATTTCAATGACGAATACAAAATACTCGTTTTCAAGAGCATAATTAAAACTTACGCCGTTACAAAGCTTCTTTAATATTACTGTTCAGTGCATACCCGGTTACTTTCGCGTACGCGTGACGTTCCCCCGTGGCGCCAACCAGTTAATTAACCGTACGGAACGGTTGCACACTGCGGAACAATTTGACATGATCGCCACTAAACAGCAAATATGAAACGAAAGTGCCCACTAAATTCGGGTTTATGCCGGACGAAACTAGCCGCCATTATACTCCGCGGGTCGTATTTTTTTTCCTCTCAGGAAACGGCCACATTTCAGTACGTACGTGCGCAGGACGTGGGAAACGGGCGGAAGGTGAGTTCCACTTTCTTTTATACACCGAAATAATCTAATATTTATGCGCCGCCAGTTCCACTTTTATATAACGCAGCGGGGCCGTTAGCTGGGCTCTAGTGTTCTTGAACCGCGCGCCCGTACGCTCGTAAGTAAAGAATGCTGACAGAAACAGAATTAAGAGTCAGTTATATTTAGGGCGGACAATTTTTTCCGCGCGCCGAGGCAATAACCGGGGGAGGAAAATTATGGACTATTCGCACGTTAGCGTTTCGGGTGGGGAGCGAGACGGTCCTTATTCCCCGCGATACGTTGCATTATAAATACCGAATGTAATTGCTCCGAGGACGGGCTGAACGAGAAACTACTCTACTTCAGACTGACTACGATTAGCACACGACTTGCATGCGCAATTTCGCGCCGGTAGAACTAGATAATGCGCTCGCGCGATTTCACGCTAGTAGAACTAGAAAATGCGCATGCGCCATTTCGAGCCAGTAGAAATAACCGATACGCATGCGCCATTTCGCGCCAGAGTCGGAGGAAGCGCGACCCCAACCCAATCGGATTACGTGCGCCTGATTACGTAAAGTAGGCATATTTCCCGCATTACGGGCGAACGTGGCCCGCCCGGGGTACTCAAGCCGATTGAGCTGCGATAACGTAGAAAACCAATCTCGTTAGTCTTCCGATTGCAACGATTTTAAGTGCACATCCGCAGTTGTGCAAGGCTGACCGTCGGCAATCCTACGGGGAGAGTTTAAATGCGTCCGCTCCGAATCCACGGGGCTTAACCGCAGTGGCGCTATTAGGGGAAATGGGGCAAAAATGTCGCCACGGAGTGATTAACTAAACGTCGGCGTTGCGTCCCCCGGCACCCCAACCCCCGATTGTTTGGGCATTTTTCGCAGGGTATCGGGTATGGGGCTTTCTCCACCAAAGGGATGTCCACGGGGCACAAACACCCCTTCGAATCCGCACAATTGACCTGGAGAAAGAGCCTCCCTGATTGACTGCCGGGAGGAGGATGAATCCTGCATCCCCTTTTTGCCGCCTCGGTAGTCGGCGGCTGCTCTTCAAACCCCCCGGCCCGCCCTCGCCCCAACGGGCTGTCCCAAAGCGCAGACGGCCATTTCCAGGCGGGAGGATTTTAAAATAAGATTCAGGGGACCAAGTCGACACCTGATATAAATCTGAAATGTTAAATTTTCCTGGGAGGGTGAAACGCGCATTTTTGATGTGACGGATTGTTTCTTTTCGGTTCTGCCACCACTATTTCCCTCCAGTCCCTTTTCCAACACGCCTCCATCAATCATATTCATACGGCCGTCCGCGATTATAGTTCGCTCCGCTGTTGCCCGCTTTATCCCCGAACAAATTAAAACAGGCGAAATGCCCGCCGCAGCGAATTTTATATTTATTTTACTTTCCTAATATGTAATTGTGTTCACTGAACCCTCATCCACATCGATCATTTTCAGCAATTCAATTTCTACACACCACCCCCCACCCTGCTTGGGGGGTTGAGGGTGGATTGTGGAGTGGGGGGTGAGTTTGATGAGGTGGGGTGGTGGGGGTGAGTTTGAGGGGGTGGGGTGAGTTTGAGGGGGTGGGGGTGATTTTGAGGGGGTGGGGTGAGTTTGAGCGGGTGGGGGTTAGTTTTAGGGGGTGGGGGTGAGTTTGAGGGGGTGGGGGTGAGTTTGAGGGGGTGGGGGTGAGTTTGAGGGGGTGAGGTGGTCGGGGGTGAGTTTGACGGATGGGGTGGCCAACATCGCCACGTCGCGTATCCACAGAGTCGAGGGTTTCATCAAGCGTTCGGAATACCTCGAGCGAAAGGCGCGACTTCCGGTTACAGAGAACGTGATTTGCAAACATTTTTCTGCGAGTTGGTCCGAGAAAAGCCTTTGATGTGCCCCCAGGAGCAGCAGCTACGTGTGCACTAGCCCGGCCATGTCGGTTTTCATTCGATTTGTTCGCATTACTTTCAACTTCTCAACTGCGCCTCGGGGCGGCAGCACTGGCGCGGACGATCCTCCATTGTACTCTTCGAATCGAAATCTTCCAACCTGTACAACCGTTGTAGGTTTGTGTTGTATCCTTCGAAACTAATTGTTATATCCTCCATTTCTTTACTGTACTCTTCATTTATTCATCGTATTCTTCATTTATTTATCCAAAAGGACTCGGTTATAAATGGGCTGGGGTGGTGTGGGCGTGGGGTGGTGTGCGGAGATATGGTTGTGTTGATTTGGGAATAGTGTAAGGGGAGTGCACTGCCCATAGTAGTCCTTTGCGTGTAAACATGTCGAAACATGTAATATATCCTCCGAGTTTGAGTCGCCCTCCACTCGGGCACAACTTCTCCGGCCGAACTTAATTCGACCCGAATTGAGCCGCCAGGAATTGCAATTCCCCAGCCATCGTTTCGACTTCTCTCCCGAACTTAGTCCCGCCACGTCGGGGCCCTCAACTTCGAGGTTAATCGGAGTTTAGCCGGGCCCCTAACTGGAGGGCGAACCCCAAATTAAGGTGCCGCGGCGGTCCGCACGGGCGAAGTTATGACGACCGATTCGACGCAAGGTTAATGCCATTATGCAGTGACGGCGCGCGAGAGGGGGGTCCCGAAATTCGATTAAAATTAAACGGTGGAAAGTCGCCTGAATATTGGATCCTGTCCGGTTGCTACGTCCATTGTGGAAATGAATCGGACGCTGCGGGAAACGGGACGAAAAGTCGCCGCTCCCGTACTCTTCGAGAGGACTTCGAACGAGTTTGAATTGGATTCGCCTCCGCCGTGCGATACGAAAGTCCGAGATGAATCGCATCAAAGCGAATTAAAGTAAAACTCGATTGGAATCGCACGGTAGGAGCGAGCTGTGCGAAAAAACTAGGATCTGTAGCATCAACGCGAATTCAATTAAAACTCGATTGGAATCGCACGATAGAACCGTGCTACGCGCGTTCAATTAATAATGAATACATAAATAACAAAATAAATTAATGTTAAATAGTAATGGGATTAGACAGTGGAGTGTTCATCTCGCGCCTGCCTCGAGTGTATAAGGAAAGTTCGCGCGCCCGAATTGTGGCTGTAAATATTGCTTTAGGAGCATCGGAGCTCGCGCCGCGCCTTCCCACCGCCCGACCGAATTCATTCATCATCCCATCGAGACAGCCCTGCCGAACGCCGTGCGGCGGAATTTCACGGCGGGAGGAAGCCGATAAAATGAAATTAAGAGCGCGGAAATATTGCCGCGGTCCCGAGGTCGAGAGGTGCTGGCGTCGACGTTGCGGTGAAAAATTGTGCAGCGCTTCGATCGGAGAAGCGCCGCGCAATTCCCACGGCCGCACTGCCGTCCAACGGCCGCGCTGTCGTCCAACAGCCGCACCGACGGCGACGCGTCTTGGTCGCGTGGATCCGCGTCAATCGGAATCGCGCGCGTAGGTAACGAACAGTCCGTTGTTCCGCAGTCAGCGGGGCACGTGTCGGGCCGATTTGCATATTCGCGGGGCCGCGCCGTCCGAATCGCCACGAGATCTCGTGGTTTTTCGACGGGGCGGTTGTGGAATTTGAGGGGTGCTGTGGAGTTTACGGGTGGTGGGAGGTGAGTTTGAGGGGGTGAGGTGTGAATTTGAGGGAGAGGGGTGGTGGGGGATGAATTTGAGGGGGTGAGGTGGTCGGGGGTGAGTTTTAGGGAGTGGGATGGTGGAGGGTGAGTTTGAGAGGGTGAGGCGTGAGTTTGAGAGGGTGGGGTAAGTTTGAGGGGGTGGGGTGAGTTTGAAGAGGTGGGGGTGAGTTTAAGGGGGTGGGGGTAGTTTTAGGGGGTGGGGGTGAGTTTTAGGGGGTGGGGGTGAGTTTTAGGGGGTGAGGGTGAGTTCTAGGGGGTGGGGGTGAGTTTTAGGGGTGGGGGTGAGTTTTAGGGGTGGGGGTGAGTTTTAGGGGTGGGGGTGAGTTTGAGAGGATGGGGTGGTCGGGGGGTGAGTTTTAGGGAGTCCGCGCGTTGACCATGGGATCGGCGGAGTCCGCGCGCGACCCTCTGAAATGTAAACCGCCTGTCTCACGAGACACAGGTATCATTAGTCCGCCAAGGTACTTACTACACGTGAAACAGTCAGGAAGGTGAGGACTGGATGCGTGACGCGATATCATTTGTTGTCGCGAATTAAGTCCAGACCGGGGCTCCGGGTTAATCGGGTTTTTATCAGTCTACGTAAGGGGACGACGAGGAGGAATGTCCTGTGCTGTCCTGTCGCGTGCAGTCAGACTCCGCGAGGTCGGCCGGCGTGCGCTTTTTAGTGCATACGCGCCGAAAGGGGTGGGGGTCGCGCCGTTTGGATTCGCGTCGGGGTCTGTGGTGGGGTTATTTTTCGGTGAACGGGAGGAGAGGGAGGGGGAGCGGGTGGTTGTCGGGGTGTTTTTGTCGCGAGGGGCTGATTGGATGGGTGTTGGGTCGGCACGAACGTGAGGAATTTGACGCGAGAGTTCCTTCAGGGGGTTGGTGTGCCGAGGTGCCGGCGGCCATCGATCAATACCAGGAGCGGCAGTGCCGCCTTGTCGCAACGGAGGTGCGCAGCGTTTACTGTACTTACGGTGGACACGCAATTGTGACTTGGGGAGATGAAGTCCAAGCCTCTGCCGCCGCTGCCGCCGAAGCAGTTCTTTATGTTCTGCATGAACTTCCTCCTGATGGACTTGAGGGAGTAGACGCAGAGGGCGCTGTTGTTGACGGGTTTGTTCTCCTGCGCGGGGTCGCTCTCGCTGAAGACGGCGAAGAGGACGTCGTCTTGAGCGGTTATCCCCAAGTCCCCGGCCAGATCGGAGCCGGCTTTGCCCACGTAAGCCGCTTGCACCAGGTTGTACTTCCTGCCCCCTTGGGCTTCGCTTATGCAGTCTATAGGGATCTCCGTGTAGGAGTAGTAGTTTTCGTCGTCGTGGCACACGCGGACCAGCTTGCTGATGTACTGCCCGGAGCTGGTGTGCTTGAGCTGCGTCGTCAGGAAGTAGCTGAAGCCTTCCGAACTAAACCCGTACACGTAGGTGATGGGGTATCGCTCCCTGGCCAAGGAGTTGACGAACATCCTGGTTCCCGTGGTGACCGCCGTCACGGCTATCGTGAACATGCGGTCTTTCTCCAAAGACCTGCTGCTCACAGCGGGCACCTCCGACCGGTAGAACCCGTGGGTGAAAGTCACCCCGACGTACATCACCTGAGACACGGGCGGGTTCGGCGGCCCCGGCGCAATGAACGCCACCGTAGACGCCACCGCATTGTTCGCGACGACAGCCTCCCTAATCTCGATGGCTCCATCCGATATGTTATGCAAGTTCCGCACCGAACAAATCCCCTGGAATATGCTACCGCAGGAAATCAGCCGCGTCGTCGTGTAATCTATGACCAGCGCCTTGTTGTAGTTGTTCGTCAGCTTCTTGCTGTTCGCGTCCGTGCATTCCGAAAACGAGCACAGATCCGAATCCAGCTTCGGCCCCGTCACCTCGTCTATCACAAGCTCCAGCTCCGGCGACAGCTGGAACAGATGGTTCACCGCACCCACGTACACGCGACCCGTGTTCTTGTCCACCACCAGGTGATTGAAATACTCCACGTCCGGCTTGCTGAACGCGCGCACGATGTCGCTGGACGCAGCGGACAACGCTGCCACGCAAAACAACACCACCACCAGGAGCTGCTTCATCTCCAACGGGGCGGCCGGTTTAGGAATTCATGTCATGGGCCCTGCAACAACGAGAAAAAAAAACAAATGAGACCCCGCTAGTCATTCATTGTAGGAACAGGCCTATACCGTTATACGTGGGGCACCCTCGTCTCACGCGAGACCTCGCAACCAAGATTGGGATAAATCCCCGTCCCACCGCCACCCAATTCCCGTCCCACCGCCACGCAAGTCCCGTCCTACCGAAAACCAATCCCCGTCCCACCGCCACCCAATCCCCGTCCCACCGCCACGCAAGTCCCCACCACCAGACCACTACGAGCACAAAGCCCGCCGCCTCCCATCGCGAGCAGGAATCGCGCCGCTTATAAAGAGAGCCGCTTTGTGATGAGGTTGCTACGTCTCTAGCTCCGAGCGCACGATAATTGAACAGTTCTTGAGAAATACACGATTGCATCTAATTTAGCGATATTCCCGGTACTTTTACGTATTCCCCCACATCAGACCGCCTGCACGTATCAAAAGAGTCCCGGGCGGGCGTGATTGCGCCCTTTGACAAGACGACGCGCATCATTTGCCGTAATAGCGTTCTAATTTGGAAGTAAATATAAAAGCTCCTCCCGATCGGCGGTGCGGCGCCCCGACCGGCTGCCATCGCCTAGGCACCGAGTATCTAGCAATCGCCTAACCTTAAAACTCCGTCCGAGTTACGGCCGGAGTGACAGAACCCAAACCCGGCATGGTACGCTACGCGGGAGCATCGACCCGCGGACGGGCCACTTCGATTTGCTTCCTCTAATCAGAGGGATAAGTGACGGACACCGTTGCGTATTCGGAGCCGGCAGCGTTTAATCCCCAGCCCGGGCCTCAGACCATAATTTACTTCAATAACAGTGAGGATCGAGTCCTAGGTGCTCCCGCCAGATTGGCCGGATCCCGCCGCGTTCCGGCGCAAGCGGGCCCCGCTTGTCTCAGTTCTTGAGAAAAATTCCAATTTGGTTCGGATTTACCGGCACGGTCTATCAGCGCCCGATCCCCCCGCATCCCATGGCCCTGGATTCCGGGATCCTGATGGGATTCCGGGATGCTCAGGTTAGAACACATTACTCGGGGGAAGATAACAATTGGCCCTTCCCTCGGCGTCGCCGCGACTCCCTGAACCGTCTCCGAATTGCAATCTCACCTGGCTGCGGACTCGCCAATCTAAACTTCGTACATACACCTCTGATCATCTTCGACAATATTTTTTATTTTTATTTTATGAAATAAATATTGTATATAGAATTTAGAAAAATAATTCCAACCGAAGCACCCCCTAATCCACCATCCGCGATCCGAATAATTTTTCTTCATTTTATGCACGATAAAGCGTTCCGGCCCAGATTTCGAGGAGTATCGCGGCCCGGCCGATTTTATTAAATCGACTCGGGCCTCCGGCCCCCGTGGGACCAGTAAAAATTCCCCGACGAAAAGGGAGGACCCGATAACGAACTAATATCGCAGACTTTAAATTTCCACTTGTGCACTCGCTACGTGCGCTGTAATATAATCCGGAATCGACGGATTTCACATTGCGTGCTTGCGTACCGACGCTTTCCCGGCCCGCCCCTGGCGCCTGGCCGACCACCCCTTGCGGCCGCCACGGACGAAAATCCTTCCGCCGCTACGCTCAAGTGCACTCGAGCAAACCAACCATTGGAGGATGATTCTATAATGTTTTATATATGAATATGTAATGTAATTTTATATTAAATATAATATAATTAATATAAATTTTCAATATATTTTTTTATATTGATATAAAATAACCCCCCATGTACACAGAAGCAACCCTCTCGACTTGTCACACACACGGATCGGCCCTAAACATTCAATAGTCAGGTCGCGGTATGTATTGCATGGTAATCTCCACATCCACCAACACAATGTTCCCTACTCCTTTTATTCGCGTGTCGATTCCTTGCATTATTCATAGTTCATTTCATATTTTATTTCAATCGCAATCCACGACCCAGATTAACAGCCGCCCGATTGACGGATCGAAAGAACAAGCGAGCATTGTGCTAACCAAACAATGGTTGGCCGAGTGCGCCACCATCGCCCTGCGACTCTGCCATAACTTTTTACCACCGGATTTACTACTTCACACGAGGAACTGCCGATATGCCGGAGCAAAGTCCCTTTTCGAATAGTCGGCCGAAAAGTTGAAAATGACGTAGAAAATAAAGCAAACCATCGTTAAGCGAACCGTCGTAAAGCGAACCGTCGCAAAGCGAACCATCGTAAAGCGAACCATCGTAAAGCGAACCGCCGTAAAGCGAACCGTCGTAAACCGGCGTTCACCCGAACCACATTCGGAGAACGAAAGGGAAAATTTTATTCCGGCATATGGTACCGCAGAAGTTAAGGGTCCGCCGCACAGCGGCGCGCGGATTTGCATAGCGGAAAGACTCAAACATGAAAGTGTAAGCCGGAATGTTTAAGAATGCAAATTGAATACAATCGAAACCCTCGTTGGTATGTATTAACCACCCTTTCATCGCGGAACCCTTCAATTCTCGCGAATTCAACCTGCCATCCCCCTCCCCCGAACTCCGGCGTGGTGGCGCAGCCCTCGGGCGAAAATTTCCCTTGTCTGCAACAAGCCAGCGCTGGGGGGTTGAACGGAATTCAAAAATTCCGGGGCAGTTGGAACTGACGTACGCCCCAACCCTTATGGGGGGAGGGAATTCTTCCGAGTTACAGAGGGGACCTAAACCGATATACACTCGACTCGCGTGAGAGATGTGCATGGCGTGAGGCGGGTGCGTATTAGGAGAGATGGCGTGAGACGGGTGCGTATTAGGAGAGATGGCGTGACGTCACAATAGCCAAGATGGCGTTAATGCGAATTCTTACGGGATTTCCCAACAGAATTCTTGTTGCTCGCACCATCTGAAAGTGTGGGGATTGTTCCTGGCTGCGAGCGAGCGGTGGAGATGTAACCGAATAATAATTCTCGCCAACGATACGCGGGCTAATAAACACATAAACAGGGAGGCGAGAACTAAAGTTCCAGGACGGAGAATGTACAGGAGCGCGCATAAAACTTTATGCGAAGGGGGAAAATGAAGTAACGCGATGTGCCGGAGCGGAGTTCTCGGGCCAAGGCAGGGGGAGAAACCGAAGGTAAGTATGAGTTGTGGAGGGTGAGAGTTTGAGAAAGTGTACCGTGGGAGGGAGGATTCGCAAAACAGGGACGTGGGAGGATTCGCAAAACAGGGGCGAGGACGGCGGGCGGAGGATGAGGGAGGAGCCAATGTAATGGGACTTTCGGCAAGAATGTGGAAGACAATGACAAGCGTGACAACTGGCATCACAGTCTGATAAATGAGTAGCGGGGAATTCTAATGGGTGGAGGACTGGATTGGAAATTATGTGCTGATTAACACTGCTTAACCTTACGTTGCGCGCTTGGAATTTCATATTAAAAAGGGACAATTGCCTTTCCCAATTTGAATGGATACAATAATACGGGAAGGTGGTGTGAACTTAATGGGAGAAATTTGAGCGGAGAGAGAAGTACGAGTACTTACTCAATAGAATCAGCGCCTTCGACTCAATTTAATATCCAGAAGCGTACTGAGACGTTGAATGGGCGCTGGGGAAAGTTGCGGGGAAAAAGAAATTTCAGGAGAGAAAACGTCAGAACTAATCTAAACAGGAGCCGGAGCAAGGTCGAGGCGGGACAAAGAAAGTGGAGTTCAACGTGGGCGAGGGTTTGTAAAGTTTCTCGGTTCGTATGTCGAGGTGGAAACTGCCTGCCACCCTCATTCGACATCGCTAACCCAACCTCCCTAACAGACATCTCATCTTGAAAAAGAGCTGCCGACCTTTCTCTAACAAATGATCTCAACACAACCAACCACTCCTAATTTGAACCACACCTAATGTAACCCCTCCAAACGTAACCTCTCCTCCACCTAACGGAACCCTCTTCAATTCAATACAATCTCCCCACAAACAACCCTATTGAACTTAATACAATCCCCCCATTCCCATAATCCAACCCCCAACCCCCCACTCCCACTGGATAAAATGGGACAGCAATCAAAGGGGTACGCATCACCTGAATAGGGTGGGAGGGGGCATCCCTCTAAAGCACACCAAACTTCCTACCCTCTCCCATCAAATTACCCCTGCCCCAAACCATTACCATGATTCTGACGCAGCCGTATCATTTACCACCGGCGGGATACCATTCGACGTGTTTAATTATTAGGTGGGCCGTTCCAATGCATTTATTCCACGGCACACCGGGATGGAAAACCGATCGACGCCCCGATAGCATCGCCATTTTTTGAACTTTCCTCGCAGGAAGCAGCCGCTTGGGAGCGAAAGTGGGGGGTGCTTTACACGATCGAGCCCGAATGGCCCTTACTGAACGTCACTTCGCGGAGGGTTGTTGAGGGTGTGTTTGGATGCTTGGGAACACGAGGCCCTTCACTCGCATTTTCGGCGATTCAAAATAAAACGGAGGTGAAGCTTCAATTTAAAATCGTTCTCGCAAGGAGGACGCTTTTCACGGTTCGATACGATAAGTTTCTCAACTAACTGCGCAGACTCCCAATTCTTACTAGTTATTGCAACAACATTAACATATTGTTTAACTCATTATGGGCTGATTTTTTTTTGGGAAATTTGTTTTTAGATTTTTAAAAATATGATTTCAAGGTTTGCTCTTCAAATCGGAGTTTTTTATTTTTTAAATTTCTACCACAGACTGGGAAACTGAATTAACCAGTCCATGGTACAAAAGGGCCGTCCCCAAAGAGATATTCAAACAGCTGAAAACTCAGACCAGACACAAACAGACGAGCGGACGTACAGGCAAACAAAGAAATTTAATAAAAATGGCGAAAACACGAACGGGAGAGGAAATAACCGCGGCAGAACGAGATTGGACTGGAACCGAATCGTGGCGAGCATAAAACGCAATCAAAGGTCGACCAGCATCCGGAGTAAACCGTTTTATTGTAATTGAGGTGCGTAGTACCATCAGCGCTCGTATAGGTGGCGTTGTGGGGCGACGGCCAGTTCGGGCGTTTCGAGGACTCATTAGAAGGGCCAACGTTGGAGGGCCGCGGCCTATTTGGGAGAATTAGGTGCGACAATAAACCTACATCGGCACAGACCCTGCGTGATTAGTCCGTCCCTAGAAGGGTGCGGTTGGATCCACCTAGATTCCAAATCCCGAGGTTAGGCACCGGCCTAACCTAGCATCTGTTGTTGCAAAATGACTCTCCAAAATGGATTTCCTGTTAAAATGGAAATGGGAGATTATTACATTAGAATTTGTGAAATTGAAATGATTTGGCCGAGAATCGACAATATAAGAAGGGAGACGTCCATTTGACGATTGAGCCTTCAGTCGAATCCATCTTGAGAATGTTCCCCTCGGAGGTGAGAAATCCATTTGAGGAATGGAACTCCACGCGGGGCCGACTCGACTTACTCTCCCACATCACAAACATAGAAGGAGAAGACGAAGAGGAAGAAGAAGAAGAAAAAGAAGAAGAGGAAAAAGAAGACACTCCCCCGGATAAAGTACACTAAACGATGAAAGTTGTGGATGGACGCACTTTAATACACCGCCGAAGTCAACTCGGACTACAATCGAAACGCCATTAACAATCGTCAGGGCAAAGTCGAATCAATAATGCAAGCGTTTCCTCTCCACGAGGAGTGAAATATGAAAGACATGGCCGGGGGGTGGGGGGGGGGATGGAGAAAACTTCTGCCGTTCGCCAGGCCCCGGGCGAACGAAAGAAACGCGTCCAATTCAAGCGTCTCAGACCTGAAAATCTCCACTTGATCAAAGTAAATATACATAATAATACGTGTGGCGCCCTCGCCGATTCCGTACCCGACGAATCGCGGGGGAGTGGAGCAGGAGTAAGAGGATCCGGCCAACTTCAAAAATACTGATACGACGTCTTTGAATCTCGTCGACTCGTGAATAAGGACGCGGACCGCGTCTGCTCCGAAATTGTTTTCTTTCCTTTTAGCCAAACGAGAGAGATTTCATGCGGGGCTATATCGAAATGACGAATGCCAGACTCCAAAACGACCCAATCAATACCACATTCTTCAAGGTGCCCCAGGGGTTTGTGCGGAGACTGTAGGTGCATCTAACCCTTTCGATGTATGGAATATTAGAATTGTGGTCCAAATTGACTGATTCTTCTTCTGTTTGTCTTCTTCTCCTTCTCTTCTTCTTTCACCAGCAACAGAAACCAATTTCAAATGCGCATCCTGTGCCATATTCTCTAATCAAACGAATCATCACAGATAATCCGTTTGTGCGAATTCCTGTTGCTGCTAAAAAACCTGACAGTTTCCAAGCATCAAAAACGGAGATAGTACAGAGAGATGCGTGCGAGGGATTGATTCAGGTGTTTCCATCGATTTAGAGAATCCGATTTAATCAGGTGGTTCGATTAATTCGGGTTGTTTGAGGTGGATCAGGTGGTCTGGATCGTGCGGCTTCGGCTGGTAGGGCCGTCGAGTGAAGGGTGAGAGTTTCGGGGTTGGAAATAAGAGCGTTTCGGGGTTGGACGTCCCTCCGGCCCCGCTGCCGCGTGGAATTGCCCTCCGGACGACGGACGTCCGCTTTATTGGACTCGAGAACCGAAGGGTCCAGGAGGCTCGAGGACTATTGATTGGCTTTAAGATTTAAAAATGTGGTTTAATATCGGATGATTTAAAGGGGGCCGCGGCGAGAGCCGTCTTCGGGGGATGGCCGGCTTTAGTGCGGGATCGGTGGAGGAGATAACCTCACGGTCCATCGTTGCGGATGCAACGCGCTGCAACCATTCGGTGTGTCTAATTTGCATGGAGATTGCGGCCAAATTTATTAGGAGGTTTTTTCGGGGTGGGACCAGACGTTTGGTGGGATGGGATTGCTGGGAATAGAAATGGGACGCAGGGATGGGAGGTATAGGTTCAGGGTGGATGAGGTAGAACTGAGGGCTTATCCAGTGCGAGGAAGGTTGGGTGAAGGGTGGACGAGGTGGGGAGTAGGGTAGTAATCTGGGCGTTGGACATAGGGCGTGGGACTAAGACCGATGCACAACATTATAGTGTTAGGGTTGAAGGAAACAAGGACTGTTCGTGATGGGGGGGTGGTGTTTAGTTTTGGATGCATAGGACGGACAAGGGGTGGTTCGCAAAGCTGCGTTTATGTGATTGGGAGGGAGATAGGTGGTGTGGACTCAATTAGATATAGTTTCCGACCGAAAATGAATCAATAAAGTCCGAAGGGGATGGTATACACGCAGGATGTCACTGGCTGCGCAACAACTGAATTTCATCTAACACATGAGAGACTAACTTCATAAATCGAGTACAGTTGTATTGCACGGGTAAATCGAGTAAATCTGCCGCCTTTGCAATATGAAAAAATTAAGATTCCTGTCCTGATTCTTATTTCGAGTTCCAACTTCTGTACCACTGTTAAATTTGGAAAAGTTGAACAATTAGGGCACGGAATTAATTTTGTGCTGGATGAGCTGAAATTATGGGGAGGGGGCCGTGAGAAGGGAAGTGGGCCAAAACAAAAACAGTCGAAAGCAGCTCGAGGGTGGAATGACGAGTGCGCAGGAAAGAAGAAAGTTGAAACGAATTATTTCCGGAAATATGAGGCGACGCTTCCACTCGATTCTTCACTGGCGCCTTCCGCCCTATCGGGGGGGGGGGTCGCTGCCACTTATTACTCACCCCCCGCCACCGCCGGGATCCGTACATAAGACGTAAAAAAATGGCCATCAAGTTAGACCACCTGAACGAAAGCGACACGAGCGCCAGCGCGCCCTAACGAAAAGGATGACCGCCCTTTTGGCTGCGAGGCACAAAGGACCGCCCAGGGTGGGGTGAGAGCTGGAGGGGAGCGCGGGGGATGAAGGAAAAGGTGGGGGGGGCGAAGGGAAAGGTGGGGGTGAAGGGAAAGGAGAGGGTGGAGGGAAAAGTGGGGGTGAAGGGAAACACGTGGAGAAGGGGGAACAAAGGGAAGGGAGGGTTGAAAGGGATGCGCGCAGCGCAGAAGCCGCATCTGCGTCGATTGGCTCGTACACGAGAAGGTAACCGAGAAGCGGATGAAGTATTACTTGTCATGTACCCTCATGCGGGGGAGAGTTCGACCACCCCCGGCGCGTCCGGCTTGTGCCATTAAAAATGTTTTATTTATCAATCGCGTAATTTCATTTCCCTTCTTCCATCACCCACGACGACCGCTTCTCCCATTTTCGGGTGGATTTGATGTCGTAACGTAGGAACGGCGGAGGAAAGATTTTCACCGTCCATTTCCGGGCCCGAGGGGAGTTTTTAATCAATAGCCATCCATCCTGTGAGGACCCTCGCCATAATTCATTTTTTCCTCGGCGGCGGCCCTTCCCCCCGTGGCACTGTTTCCTCACTCTGAGCCCCAGTTTAGAATGTTTGCCGATAGTACTGTCAATAGCTCCGTGCTACACACAGTTATGTACATTAGTGTGGTAGTATGATAGTTCGGTACGTTAGTATGGTAGTCCTGTACGTTAGTATGATAGTTTCGTACGTTAGCACGGATCTCCGCGTCCTTGCGTTCACAGCGATTTTAATACGCAAGTCCGCATCTTCGACGCTTTGGTCATGCGAGACGAGTGAATTGCACTCGTGGGATCTGCGGGGGCCGCGTTTCATAATCACCGACGTCATCCGTGCAACTTGCAACAGCTGAAAGGGCGGCATTCTGTGCACAAACGTCGAGTGGGTGCAGTCCGTAGTTTTCCGACGTATTCATCAAAAGCGGGACGCATTTCTATGAAATGTGGCGACGTTAAAGCGGCTAGCGTGTCTGGCGAGCGCCGCTTCAGTTCCAATATCAATTTTGTAATCTTGCTCAACACTTCCTAATCACTTCCCCCTCCAGCCACTCGGGGAATCGGAGGTCGATTCTCGTTTCTAAAGAGAAGGAGTCTCTAGGGCACCGGATCGAAGGATGGCGGGTTTAGAGGTTACAGAGTGTGCTGGTGACGTTTCCGGGAAAACAAGTAGGATATAATTAGGTTTGGGGAATGGCAGGGGTGGGAAAAGTAAGGGAGGGGTAGTAAAATATTTGGGGTGTATCGGAAATGGAGTGGTATGAAATTAGGTGGGGGGGGTGGAATAAGTTAGTAAGGGAAGAGGCCATAAAATAAGGTGGGGACGAAGAAAGGTAAGATCGAAGACGAGGAAAGATATCGAAGGCGAGGAGAGGTAAGCAGCGACGAAACGATTCGAAGAGACGCAGGCCAGGCGAGGGGGGGGGGGGGCTGACGCCAACAAATCCCGATATTAATTGGGGGTTTATACCTCCGGGCGTCTCCTCGCTTTAATCAAATATTAATCCGCGGAGGCATAAACATTGATTTTTACTTAGCCATCCGTGAGGTTCGCTGCACGCCCTATTAGTGAACTAGTTGGTGGGGAAATTGGTTTTAATGTGGCGAAGAATTCCGATTATCGCGGCAGCTCAAAGGCGGGATAATGGTCGCCAATATTCGGCTCGAATTTCATCCGGCCAATAGTTTTTCCCGGCTCGCGGTTCGCGCGGCGGGAACTACCGGGCAGAAATTAAAGAGGGACGATTATCCCTAGCCGCCCGGGGGAGGCGTGGCGAGCGTATTCAAGGGACATCGATTAGACGGGATAGCCTTTTCTTTTAAGCAATTTCACCCAGACGCCATACAATTTCGGGACGGTTAATTAAAATCTTTTCGCTTAGCAGCATCCTCGCGCTCCGGAATTGGCCCTCGCCGCCCGCCATTGGAAATGTTGCGAACAATGAAGTTAGAATGTTGTATTTGGGAGTTCGATTAATTAAGCTCCCGTCCGCGCACATTCAAAACGCATTAGCGCACTGTCTGCTTTTTATGCCGTCCGTCCCGTCGCTCCGAATGCTCACTCTTTTAGTGCAGACATTTTATTCTCTTGCTGGGATCGCCCCCCCCTCACACCAATTTCAGTGGAAAAGAATCACCCTGAATTTCCCTTCATTTAGTCGCGGTGACTTTACGCGAGACGCATTAGTCTCTTGTGAGACACATTAGTATCACGTGAGACGCATTAGTATCACGTGAGACGCATTAGTATCACGTGAGACCTATTCGTCTCACGTGAGACGCATTAGTATCACGTGAGACCTATTCGTCTCACGTGAGACGCGGACGTATAAAACTGCCACAAAAGCACAAAACTAATGTTCCCAACTGACAATTTAATGGGCACGTACGAGAATTTCCCATGCGCTCCGCCTCCATAACGCGAATATAGTCTCCGACAACGCCGGAGGAAGTGGAAGTGCTGGGACTTCAAACGCCCCCGTGCCGGGAAGTTTTTCCAAAGCCCTAGGCCGCTAAATAAAGATGCCGGGCAGGTAGTCCCATGGCGACAAAGTTACACGAACGAACAGCACTATCGTATTAAGAGCTAACCCCGAGGTCGACTCTTTCAGGCCAATACATTAATTTCCGGGCGCCCCTCGTCCATCCAAACAAAAGATTAATCTGATTCCGGGAGCCCCCTCTCTATTACGAAATAATATGGGAATATAGGCATCGGAAAGACGTCTTATTGAAAAAAATAACTCTCCCTGGCGTTCCGTCCCCGCCTATCCCCGACGCGCGGGGTGGGAAGGTGGAGGAGACAAAGGGGGAGGCGGTGGGAGAGAAAGCGGGGCTTCCTAAGCCCCATTTTCATTCGGTATTATTCATTCCCTTGGCATCCCCCCAAATAATACCCGAATGGCGGTCTGATTTTCATCACAATTTCACGCTGATCCAATAAAAGTCAGCGCCTCATTGTGATTTCGTGGCTGGGAAACACAAAGGTGGTGATTGCGTTCGTAGGCTACCGCAGTTTACCTTTACTCGCAAGCGAAAAACGTATTTTTCATTAGCAGACTCATTTAAAAACTTATTTTTTTCAGGGGGCAGAATCTTATCATACAATTACAGAATCAAAGCTTACACGCATTCCTTCGACGAACCCAATAAACTTTGTTCGCCTAGTCAATTTAGAACCAGTACGGAATACGCATGCAATTTTTCCATTATTTGCTTCAATTTACTATTAAAGCAAATAATGAAAAAATTCAACGGCACGAGCGAAGTCCAAATTCGAGCTCGAGCAGGAAAGGGGGAGATTTTTCATCCGACTAACTTTCCGTCTCCATCGAATCCACCCCCTGACCCTTTTAGGGCGTATTCATCCACCCCCGACGACAGACCGCAAGAAACCCCAACAATGAGAGTGTGTGTACGAGCAGGGGATTCCACTCAAAGGTCTCGGGGCTGCAGGAGTACATTGGAAGAGACGTCCGTCGCGCCCCCTGAATTAGAGACCGTCGGGGGGCGAATTCGGAGGGGGTCGAGGACGCTCGAGGGGTTGCGAGCACACGGAAGTTGAAAAAGGCGTATTTGTGCGGGAATGGGGTGTTCGGGCGCATGGGGTGTTCGGGCGCTTGGGGGTTGGAGAGGGAGCATTTCATACTGCATTTGGGGCTGCAGAGGGAGAATTATTTGCCGAGGGACGAGAAGTCTCGGCCGCAGCGCAAATTCGGGGCCGCAGCGAGGAAATTCTAGGCTGCAAAAGGGAAATTCGAGGTAGCACATCGATAATGAAGAGAGGAGCAGGTATGGTAATTCATTAATTTTTAATTTTTTTATTAGTTTTTTAAAAATTTATTATATTCTCCAAAACGAAGTATTGTTTTAATTATGTAAAGATGGAAATTTGAGAGTTGCAAATGAATTAAGAAAGGTGGAAATGGACTAAAAGAAAGGGGCAGAATGGACTAAAAGAAAGGGGCAGAATGGACTAAAAGAAAGGGGCAGAATGGACTGGGGGAACTTCGGAAGAAAACACGGTTGAAAAACGCCGAGTCGAGGAATGGAAAACGTTTGGGATAAAGATGCGAAAATAGAGCTGGGAATCGACGATGCACGGGGATAGCTTCAAACAAGGAATTTTCCCCAAAGCATAGCGACGTAAAACCTCACAAAGGCCGACTAAAGGACGAGATGGAGAAGAGTCCTAGTTACCCGGCCGCTCTGAGCCAGACGATCTTTTAAGCGGGAGAGTGCCGAGGAAAGTGAAGTATCTGAGAGGCGGTGTAGCCCAAGGAATAGAATTCCTACGCGGAGGCTTCCGATCAATTCCAGTATCAACTATATCACGAATTATTTAAGAAATACAAAGAAATATATAAGAAGTAACTGACATCGAGACTACTCTTTATTTACGAAGGTTAGGCAGCACAAAATAGGATTCGCAGAGTGTGTCGACCTTAAACCACCCAGTGACGTAAAAGTAGGTGAATCCGCGCGAACGTGCCCAAACATTATTGAGAGCTTATCTCGCTGCATTTGGATGTAAACAAAGATGAAGTTTATTATTGGATTCCGAATGGAATCGGAAACTCGATTCGCTGGACCATGAGCTTATTATCTGTAGACGCAGGAGTGGATATTTGGCATCGAGACGGGGCGGAGGATTGTGGTGCGCCCTACCGAGTAATTGATTTTTTCCCGCCTGTTCCATCAAGGAATCAGTTTCCATCCGCAAATTCTTCCTTAGTGCACGTTTAATTGACTGTGGAGATCCATTATTATACTCTTCAAAACGAAGTTTTATTTGTGTTTGTACCCAGCGCAACGTAAATTAGTTTACAGTGCTAACAAAATTTCCCTAACGGCCCTGGAAAATTTGAGGAATGCGCAAAATTGCCCGGGCAGAATTCAATTTAACATTGTAAAACGGAATAATCCCGCGCCAGGATTACAAATTCATTAACAAGTGGGACATGTAAATTACTCATTAATGGGCGCGTAAAAGTAGCGTTTGTTTTAGTTTATATCGCGTTCAAACGGGAAGTTCATTTGCACCAAAAATTATTGTTTCATAACTCTCAGTGCTGCAAATAACAGAAGGAAAGGCACAAAAGCAACTTCCCCACGCGCTCTTAAGATAAGTCCTTTGACACGAGCGCAGCTGCCGATCAGCAGGGACGTCAGTCCCTGCTGTATCTAACATCGGCCGTAATTAACCCGATTCACCTTGATTGGCGTGCGGGGACAATTGCGCTCGGTAAGTACGATCAATCCCGAACACCTCTTGCCCCAAACACGCACTGCCCAAACACGATTCATGACTCGACACATTACTGGCTCATTGTCGCCGGATTCGGCCCATCGGGCAAATAGACTGCTTTGTCCTGTACAGGCGGACGCCGTCCAGCCAATGCCCTGTAATAATTCAAAATTAAGCCGGTCAAAGGGGACAAGGGTAGCCGATGATGCAAGCTGATATTCGATTTCGTTAATTGCCCCTCTGCCGGTGGACGCTGAACTATGCCTTTGTGGTTTGGACGCGATTATATTGAGGAAATGCGCAGCCAACGATGGCTGCCGCAACCTGTTGGCGGGAGCTTAAGCGGGGTGTGCTTTGAATGGAGTGTCGCACCGCGGCGCAAGTGACGTGGATGATTTACATTCCCCCCTTCACCCCTCCCCCCCTTCATTTCCCCCCACCCCCTCCCCCCTCCTTCCCCCTTCCCCTTCCCCCACCCCCTCCTCCCCCCACCTCCTTTCCCTACCCCCTCCCCACTCTTTTCCTACCCCTCCTCGTCTCTTTTCCCGACCCCCCTTTCCCCTTCTCCACCCCCTTTCCTTACCCCCCTCTCCCCCTCCCATCCCCTCTCCCTCACCCCCTCCGGGGGGGGGGGGGGGAAGAAGACGAAGGGGGGGGGAAGAAGAGGAAAGGGGGTAGCCGGGGGGGGGGGGGGGACGGAGAGGGGTGAGGGAGAGAGGAGGGGGTAAGGAAAGGAGAGGGGAGGGAAAGGAGAGGGGAGGGAAAGGAAAGGGGAGGGGATAAGGCATTTTTGGAAGTGCCTTCGTTTTGAAGCAAAGGACAAAAAGACTAAGTGTAAAGTAAAAATGAAGACATCGAACGCAAAACGGTAGAAATTGAGCCGTAAACAGCAATCAAATGAAAAAGGTGGAAAACTGCGACTCCGAATAAAATCACTCCGGACGCAAATTCCCACTTTTTTCCCCCCCAACCCAGCCCGGCACTTGTGCGGGCATAATAGAGAGCGGAAAAACTGGAACGAATCGCTCGTCCCAAAGAGCCGGCTCGCCTGTGCCGTGGCGGCGCTGAACTTTTCTCACAGAATCGGCCACATTCTATTTGCCTTTTTAGTGCGGGACAGCGCTTCAATAAATTTCGCGCACACTAGCATATTAATTGGCCGTGTCGGTCGCTGATTAAAAACGGATCCCTTTCGGGCCGCTGCCTGAATTGGCCGCGCAACGGTTTCCCGCAATAACGCGCCGATTATTGCGATACAGTTAGCTGGAGTTGTGGTGCATTACGTAATGGTGGAAATTACGCACTTTGCATTATATTTACGAGCGGCGAGGGGAAAAGGGGGGAGGGGGGGCTCGTGGGCTCGGCGCGGACTAACGACCAAGTGTTGGTAATTGAAAACGCTGGTCGAGGGGAGAAATTTTTACTCCGCGTTTGACTCTCGCGGAGGCGCGACTAATTGCGGATTCGCTGCGAAGCGCTTTCGATTCCCACAACTTTTTAGAACTTCCCGGCGCGGTTTTGCATAGTTTAGCGGTCCACGTTCGGCTGAGTACGCCGCGTGTTTGGGCCGAGCGATGGAAGCATGTTCCCATGGAAATTAATATAAATAAAAATCCAATCCGCACCCCATCAATGTTAATTTTTAAGGCTGCACATTGAGTCGGGCCTAATTGAGTTGGGTCGGATCAGGCATTAATTACGCGTGGATACGCGCTATTCATCCCCGCCGAGTTGTCATGTCAATATCAATTTTGGACTGAAAGCGGCGGCCGATTGATCCCGAATTTAATGGCATTACCGTTCGATAACAATAAAGAAAATCCCACTTCAATCGGATTGATTGAATCGCAATAATAACAAATGAAACGCGCGGAAGAGGCGGCGGTAGTTGTGCGCGCGATCGGAGGACAGCAACGGCGAAATTATTGGGGACGCCAAATATTTACTATAAATAATGAATTGATGTTTGACGCTGACCACATAACGCGCGGTTTAATGCGGGCGAAAAAAGCGCGAGCTCGCGGCTAATTGAATGCAGGACACACGCGGAACGGCTGCATAATTTCGCCGCTGTGCACACGTGCAGCTATCTATTTGCGGCAATTATTAATTATTCAATTCCGGATGGCACCTGGGAAAATAATAGAGGAGCATGCGATCGATGGTGAACCTTTTAGCGCCCTTCGTGCCCCTACACGTACGCAGCCACATTTTCCTAGTCCTTTCGCGATACGTCTAGAATCCCCATACGGATATAAATACGCGCCTCTCGCGCGCTAATTCATTCGGTTTTAGTCATTCAGTTGATGAAGTTGGACTCCAGTATTGTACCTCGGATAGAGTTGAGTTTTACCGTAGTAATAAATAAATCTAGTTACCACAAACGACGACCTAGAAATAAATTAAAACAAACGTCACACTACCAAGGTGGGTCGATGTCCGAAACCGCCACTTGTGGATGGATAGCCAGCGGCAGCCATTGCACAGTTCCGAAGAGAATTGATGCGTCTGGGTGTCACGTGACAGTGGTCAGTTCCAGCTCGGTCGTTCTTCGTTCCCGATAAGCTTTATGGCGGCTTTTGTATATTTGCGCCCCGAACTCGCCCGAATTAACCGGGGCCCCTGCGGACGACAGGGGTCCGGTGTCGTGACCAATAAAACCAGTGTCCCGATCGATGCGCGCTGTTTTATTCCGGCCATTATCTGCTAATTATGATCCGATTGTTTCCAGTCTCCGTACGTGGGGCATTTACCGGGAAAAATCAATAGGTCGTTAGCTTAGGTAACAAGTGTACGCGTGGGTAATGCCCATAATAATCCATTAGAACCAATCCGCCACCCGGGGTCGGGGGGGTTGGCCGGGCCGACGGCGACGGCAAGAACGACAAAAACATGCAAACGACTCGCGGGCGATAATCAAGTACTCCCATTGCCCCATAACCAATCTGTAAGGCTATCGCTTTCAGCGTTACCGTTCGTTTGTCGGCGGCCATTAGGGCCAATAAGCGGACCTATTGCTATGTAAAAAGGATTTTTTGTCGCTCGGGGAGCCGAATGAGGCGCTCGTGAAACACGGCGCATTAATGGTAACGCAACGGAACTTACCCGGGCAGTACAAATCCCAATTAACTCTTTCCAGCGAATGGCGTTTGTATTGTTACGGATGAACCCGTCCAATTTTTTTGGTCACTATGCGATTTCTTGTTAAATTGTTGTTAAATAACTGGTATGTTTTGCCGTTACATTTTTCGCCTCCTGTGAGCCAACAGATGCAAAACCACAAAGAACCCTTTCGTTATAAGATATTAGTTTTATTGCAGGGAATGGGGGAGTGATAACGATAAAAAAAAACTTCCGCAGCGGGAAATTACAATAAAGGGGGAGTAATATTTGATTAAGAAGCCACGCTAGGGGGCGTGTACGCGAGCCAACGGAATTCAAATCAATCCGCTAACTTACGATTCATTAATTCCAGCAAATTCCACAGTTATAAAACTCATCGCTAGTCCATTGTAAATATGGAACAATTTCCGGCGATTCTTCCAGCATAACGGTATTTCCAAGCGGCTCCCCGGGAGTACCTATCGATATCAAAGGGGTCCGGGGCGGTGGGCCGGCGCTCGGCCGGGGGAACATCCACCTAGCGCAGTGAAGTTTAATCAATTATTAAGCTAAAGTATCACAGGCGCTGCATTTTTTATGGGCGTCTAATGAAATTCCACCGGCGGGTGGATGGCTCCCATCGGGTGTTCTCCCCTTAAAGAGGGTTGCCGTTCGCCCGGGCCCGCCCTTGACTGGAATTGAGCGAAATTAGCGGGCGCTGGGCAGGAAGTCGATGATCTCGGTGAGGCGGCCCGCGAGTGTTGACACGGCGAGGAGGTCAAGACACTGATAAGGCGGCGTCAATTCTGCCGCTGATAAGTGGACGATTGAAAGCACACATCCTTATCCATGTTTTATTAGACCGGAGTGGAATGAACTTCGACTATCGCGGGAAATTTCGCGATTTCCAATGAGAACAACATTTCTCCAAACGTTGACATCCGAATTGACGGCTTGTGCGGCGGGCGATTTTCGCTGGGTGCGCAAAGTTTATAATTTATACAAAAAATATGTGCCAAGTGGGGGTGCGTCCCCAAGTGGGGGGGGGGTGCGCCCCAAGTTGGGAGGACCACCCCCAAGTGGGGGGGACCATCCCCACGTGGGCAGGACCACCCCCAAGTGGGGAGGACCACCCCCAAGTGGGGAGGACCACCCCCAAGTGGGGAGGGCCACCCCCCAAGTGGGGGGACCACCCCCAAGTGAGGAGGATCACCCCCAAGTGAGGAGGATCACCCCCAATTGGGGAGGATCACCCCCAAGTAGGGAGGACCACCCCCAAGTGGGGGGGCCACCCCCCAAGTAGGGAGGACCACCCCCAAGTGGGGAGTACCATCCCCAAGTGGGGAGGACCACCCCCCCTTGGGGGGGGTCGCCTCCCTAAACGGGGATAACCGACCCCGGGGCGTCGAGATCCTCCTGACGCTCGCAGCTCCCATCCGTCCGACTGCCATCACATTAGGTATTCCCGGAGTTCATGCGAGCCCATCGAACGGCTCCCAATTTCCCCTCGTGCATACCGTATTCAAAAAATGTGCCGGGCACAAATATCCCGCGCTAAGTTTCCTCTCTCCTTCCTGCTCTGGCGCGTGGGCGTCGGCCGGCGCGGCTCTTCCGCTCCCCGGCCGGCGGGCACCATGTGTCATCCATTTTAAATAAAACCACCACAAACAAGTTATTTATATTATTGTGCATGTGCGCTGGCAAATCGGCAGTTTCACTGACTCACGGCCTCGAAAATATTCCGGATGGGGCGGCATCTGCGGCGCTTCCGAAGTAATATGCGAAGGGAAGGCGGAAAAGGAGTCATATTGTGCGCTTCAGACGTCGGGGCGCGCGGACCGGATCGGCTCGGAATAGGAGGCACTTAATCATGAAAGTGGCGTAACGGGCCCATTCAGCGTTCAAGTTGCCAATTGGGACATTGTCGTCTCATTACTATTGTGACACAAATGCAAACAATGAAAGAGCTGATTTATTAAGGCCGCGGCGCGGAGAAGTTGGGAACTGGGGATAATTCGGTGTGTAAGGTGGGACAATGCGGATGGGGCATGGGGAAGACGGTATTGGAACGGGGGGGGACGAGAGGGCGCGACATTGTCGGTAACGACGTCGTCTCCCGGGTGCCAGCACGGACGATACACATCATTTTCCCTCGCTGACGGGACAACTCGTTACCCAGCGCAGTAAAAAGCTCCTTTATCGCAGCACAATTCGCTTATTTAAGGAAGCGCGAAGGATCGGGACTCCCGAATTGCAAGCATCCGCCGGAATGCGCGACTTTCACTCTCCTCCCGCGGGAGGAATCAAAGCGACTCCATCAGCATGTTCGTCACATTTCCCCAATCACCGCATATTGCTTGCGTCAGTTTGCGCGCTTTGCCCTGCATTCGGCGCCAGCACGCAGACATATTAATGTGTACTCCACAACACAAACGCCCCAAGGCGGGGAACGATATGAGCTCCGCTTAGCATCCGCGACTTATAAACCGATTCCCACCGCCGCGCCGTGGGAGAGGTGGGGGCACGGTCGCGCCGCGGGAGAGGTGGGGGCGCCGCCGCGCGAGTACATAAGCGCGGAGCTGTCGCGGCCGATCCACTCACCAATTTCCAACGTGACGGGAGCACTTAACTCGCGGAGGAACTGACGCGCGGCTGGAGGTGTACAGAACTGTTGCTCCTCATCGCCTTATTAATTTCGGAAGTCTATTACCCCGAAATGCGCTTAGGACGGATGATCATTTAGGTGGAAAGTTCTCCAGCATTTAATTTCAATACACACACCCGCTTAGAGAAGTTCGGACACAACTTCACAGACCGAAATTAAATTTGATGGATGTAGGTAAATTCGGTGGTGTTGGGTTGATTATAAATGAATAAAATGTTCCCCGCCGAAATATCTCGGCATAATGACCCGACACGTGCCGAGAAAACACGTCGTCCCGATTCAATTAAACCCATCCCCGTGGCGAAAACGAAAGTAATTTCCATAACGACACGACCACCAACAACGCCCGATGCTCCTTTGTTTTCAACCCCTCTCCCTTTTATTTTAAGCTCCATCACGCCGCACGGACGGCGGGGATTCGGCCGGCAAATTGAATGCTTATTGATCCGACCCGCTTGACCCGACTAATAAAACTGTGCATAATACGCGTTTATCCTCCTCGGCGGCACCTACGCGTTAGCGCGAAGAGACGCCACTTCCTCGCTCCCACTGCAAATGAAATTATGAGTTCAGACGGCAAACACGCGGCGCCCCCCTTCGGAAAAAAACGACGCAAAAATCCGAGGGGGAAGATAAAAGGTGTGGGTCTTTGCATTGTTGAGCATTTTCACCAATTTGCCCTTTGTCATTCCGTCCCCTTGTTTCATTTTCAGGATTTTCGGGGCGCGACTCCCCCCCCCACCCCAACCTTATTACGCGGAGATGTTCTCGTCATTACACTGTTTGTTCGGGGAGAGGCGACTCGATTCTTCCGGAGTGTCGACCCGAGTGTTACAGATTGCGTATCAAAGAAAACCAATTTGGCGTTGCGATCGCGAGCTGCCTCGCACTCTCAAAAATTGAAGGAAACTAGAACCTCGTCCAATTTCATCCTCCATTCGCACCTTCCCCTATTAACCCCCTTCCCCTATTCACCCCCTCCCCATTAAATGGCGCCATCCCTTAATCAACCCCCTCCCCGAATAATTTCACCCCCCCCTCACCCAATTGCACCTGAACCAACCAAAATACAGCCTCCCCCCTCCGAAACGAATTTCCGGTTTTTGCCACTCGAACTGGCCGAGCTAGTCTAATCCAGCCCATTTCCATTTCGAGTTCTGAGAATGCGAAATTAGCCCCGAATGGGAACGCAAATTGGAGCAAAACCCTAATTGGTCAGCGGACTAGCGCGGCAAATTGCACTTGAACAGGAACAAATGGAGCATTTTCCGGTGGGCGACTCGAAAGTGAAAGTAATCATCGATCACAAAAACAGGAGTAATCACCGGCGCAAGAGCACCGAGACCAATTAATCGCCTCGGCGGAGGCACATTGGCGCACAATTAAAAAATAAAATGAGAGACTCCCCGCGACCTGGACAAAACAACTGAAACGATACGTCCGAGCACACCTACTAATCTCATCGATCGGAAATCAACCCTGCGCTTTCATAAACTTTCCTCTTCCGTATCGATTCGAATCTGGAAGAAATCGTGTTTTTCGCAACTCGCCACCAAAAAAAAGCGCAACGCCAATACAAATAACGACAACATTAGCTAAACAGAGCGTGTAGTCCTCAAATGGCGTACGAATGATGAAATTCATCGCACCGATACACGCTGATTAAAATCGACCGCTCGCCACCGCGCGCGAGTCTTTATTATTGTCGTTTTGCGGCAACTATCGCCGGAAAAGCAGGCGTTATGGTTACGCGAGTCCAGCGCTCTTAATTTCCACAAACTGACGGGGCTGGACTAAGTTTCCAGCAATTGCACCTCAAGAATAATAATAATAATGATAATAATAATTGCAATTATGAGCGCGATTCGTCTTAAAAAGTGGAACGAATTATATTTGACGTCCAGCCCTCTATATCCAAAATATGGTGTGATATAGAGGACTGGACGCGAAATAAAATTCGGCGGCATCACACTGACTTCGATGCCTCCTGTCCGCTACAAGGAACTATCTTCTTCAAAACGCCGCGTCCGAGCCCCAGCTCAAAGTGCCACTTTCAATTAACGTCCTCAATCCGGCGATTTTTTCACCGAGACCGTACAAGCGGTTATTACCGGAGGGCGAGCACTTGCTGCGGCAGCGGTAGCCGTCAAAGGACGAGGCGAAAGGGAATAGACGAGGGTGCGCGGACGTTCGAGAGAAACCCCAATAAATAAGCACTCCTATAGTCGGTAGGGCGTAATCTAGTCGCAGACTGTTTTTCATTATGCTCCCTGCCCGGCAGTAATTTTTGTTTCGCCGTTTTAATATAATCAGGAAAGTTGTAACCTTTAATGAGATACCGTCTGCTGGTGGCCGGATGGGAAATCCGGGGATATAAATAAGCGGAAAATTGCATTTTCCAGACGCCAGCGCAGCCCGCGGTGCAACCGGAACTTTCCCAATTTTTCCGCCGAAATTCATCATCGCGCTGGTGTTTGCTAGGCGAGGGAAGGGACTAACTGTCCACCCTAATCCACTTTTTTTCTATTTTTCTTATTATACTCTTTAACCCTTTCGCACCGAGCCGTAATTTCAGAAAATTTTCACGCTGGGACAGCATATGTCCCGCTCGGTGTGAAAGGGTTAAAACGAAGGACGAAATAAAATTCGCGAGATTACTTTCGCACGGAGTCCCAACAAAGGAATTGGCGAATTGGCATTCGCCAGGATGTCTCCTGCTGAGGCTCACGCCCGGCTACACTCCTCATGAGCGAATTGTTTCGAGTAATATTCCAATTGGATTTCCGAATTCTGCAGCGCGGGAGTTCTCGAATTTCCTCAGCCGCGAGGAAAAAAAGGAATCGCGAGGCGCCCGGACAAGCGAGCAGAGCCCTTGGAGTGGATAATTACGTCTTCTGAGCACACCCTTCCCTGTCGTCGGCAACTCAAAATAGTCCTAACGGAAGAAGTCCAATTAATGCTTATTTGCGCCGGGAAGCCTCCGGCCCCGGCGTCAGGATGAGGTGGGTCGGATTGGACTGCGGAGTGAGCGCAACCAGTTACATGAACTGAACGCAATCGTTTCTCAAATGAAGAAATTGCTTCGGAGTGCGGGACAAAAGAAGAACGCGACATCCACTCGCCGAGTTGCAGCGTTGCCGTGAGACGGATACGTATCACGGGTAATTGAGACGGGCGTATCACGGGTAATTGAGGCAGGCGTATCACGGGTAATTGGGGCAGGCGTATCACGGGTGATTGAGACAGGTGTTTGCCGTGAGACGTATGCGTATCACAAGTGTAAAAACGCAACGAACTCAATTCCTAAGATCATAAAGATACTAATATTAAAAGAGGGAGTCGCGGAAACCGCAAAACCGAAAGTGAACAAACGGAAGGAGAAACAAGAAGAAAAGGGGATCCGCAGATGGAGCTTACCGCCAGGAGGACATTAGTTAACTAAGAGTCCTTTGTGATTGTGTGGCACGAATGCAGGAGCGGTTGTTGCCAAGGATGAGGTGGCTTTATTCGCGATTCCGTTCCACAAGGGCCGAGGGCCGGGCGGGTGGCAGCATACGACGGAAGGGCGGGCGTGGCGGAGGGGGATGGGGGGGGGGGGGGGGGTGTTCTAGAACCGGCGCCCTCCGAGGGCTTTATTACTCGAGATTGCTTTTATCCGACTGCTTTTTATGGCGCGGGAGAGCCAAAAGAGAGTAAACGTAAAAAATTATACGAAACAATTAAGTCGTTGCTGACGTATCGGAAATTTTATCCGCCTCATTGCCTTCATCAGGACCATTACAGTCCAAGGAAGGGACTGCGCGCCGAAGAAGGGCAATTTCTAATATTTAATATTTCAGGAGGTTATTGCCAGGGAAGTCGACTCCCGGGAGTTTGGCGGGAGAGTGGATTTCCCGCCGCGAATTTGTTGATTCAGAGAGATGATAATGAAAGTCGGAGGCAATTAGAAGGAACAATAGGAATTTGAAATGGGGGAGCAACTTTTCTTGAATTATAATCTTCAAAACGAAGTTCCAACACTTTTCAAAACGAAGTTTCCACGCTCTCCAAAACAAAATTGCATTCGTCATTCTCATAGTACCGCTAGAAATCCCCAAAACACCCGGGCGAAAAGTGCCCCGCCACCTTCAAGAATAGACGTTTCCCATTTGTCATCCCCGGACAATTTGCCGGGATGAGGGTGGCTCTTCATCTCAAACAGCCGGGATTTTGCAAGAAACGCGGCCTACAAGAAGCGCAGCCCAAACACGGCACGCCACGCCAGGCCGGGTGCTCCGCCCGGAGTGTCTCCGCTTTAATTACATAAATCATCTGGCGACTGGTGTTTGGAGACACTTGTTTCGGCTCTTGCCCATTCTTATTAAGAGATCTTCGAGGCATCTGTGCGGCACACATGTCCCCGAACGGGGAGGAGGGTGCGGCACCCCGTTGCCCGTGAGGGCGGATGCGGGGCTATCGCATTCATCTTGGGGCGTGCATTCATTTCCGCGCCGTATGGACCCTCACAAGAGGATCTCATTCAGCGGATGTGCCGGAAACGTGCGAACTATGGACCTCAATGGAAGAGGAGTTATATGGGGAAAGCGGAGGTGACGCTCCGTCTTGATGAGCGCGGTATTAATTATTTCTGCTCTCATCAGTCTGGCTGTTATTTCGGGGAGAAGCGCGTTGATAAGGAATTCAATTTTTTTTTAGAGCGAGTCGCAAGCAACCTTCGTTTTTCATCGAACATTTATTTTCATTACATTAGCGCTTTGTAAAATATGACTGATTGTAGGGACATCTTTTTGTTAGTTAATTAACCTTTTGCACTTCAACTAGATTCAAGGTCACATACAGACCTCACAATCGACACTTGCCGCGGTGGACCTGCGCTAGATTCAAGGTCACCGGCAAACCCCGGCTGCGAGGCCTCTACGTCGCAGCGGAAATATTCGCGACGCATAGTATAGTCACGGTATTACGGGAAAAACGCTATTATGGATTCATTCGACGTAAAACGATGCGAGCATCGAGACGTACCGGGTGATCTGCGCTATCGCGCAAAATGCTATGCATCGTTCGCAGTCCGACGCAGTGTTCGCAATATATCCAGCGCGGAGCAGGATGTGCGCTATGCAGAGCGCCACGGCGGCCCCCGGCGCAATAAGAAAAGAAACCTCCCCGCCGAAAATCGTCGGACAGTGTAGTAATAAGGGAAGCGAAAACCCCCCAGTTCCCGGCGAGCGAGCTCCGAGCTTTATCTGCGCCATTACGAACAAAAGGCCGCACAGCAGTAGCATTTTAATAGCAACAATAAAGCCGGATAATTCGACACAACCCATTGATTTTCCAGAATCTAACGACGCTACTCCCGTATCCCCAGGGCGCCCGTATTGTGCACGAACGCACCCTTACGGCGATACGAGCTGCGCAGCAGTTGCAAGCTAGTTTCGGACTTCCCTCATTTTTACCTTGTTCGGGGAAGGGGGGGACGTGTAGTACCGCAGGGACTCCGGCTAAAAAGCTGCAACAGCTTGCGGGGCTCGGAAGGCAGCAAAGAACGCGGCTGCTGCTGTTGGAAAACGGTTCGGTCGGGAGGCGATCGTGGCTCGAAGGACCAGGACGTATGGAATTTTTGCTGCCTCGCCCTTTTTTCGGGGGATGAGGCAAATCGTGGACAGGATGTTGATGGTGTTGAGGGGTGGGGGTTTTTAGGGGTGGGGGTGTTTAGGGATGGGGGTGGGGGTGGTTCTTGTTTGGGGTGTTGTGGAGAGGAAGTGTTGAGGGGTGAGGGTGATAAGGGGTGGGGGGTATTAAGGGGTGGAGGTGTTTAGGGGTGGGGGTGTTTAGGGGTGGGGGTGGTAAGGGGTGGGGGTATAGGGGTTGGGGGTGGTAAGGGGTGGGGGTATAGGGGTTGGGGGTGGTAAGGGGTGGGGGTGGTAAAGGGTGGGGGTGGTAAGTGGTGGGGGTGGTAAGGGGTGGGGTGTTGAGGGGAGGGCGTGTTGAGAGAAGATTGTTTTGTGCACGAGGGAGTGTTGAGTGACATATTGAAGAAGTTGGGGGGGGATGAGTAGGGGAAGATTCGCGGAGAAAAGAATTAAGTGGGGTATTGTGGGGCCATCAAGAAGGAAGGGGTATGGTTGTGACAGTCCACTGAAAAAAATACGAGTCGTAAGTCCCGGGGAAGCGAGGGGCCGGGTCGACAGTATGTCGGAAGACAAACGGACCATGACTGTCAGGGGGGAATGGGGCGATGGGCCGGGACAATTTGAGGCAAGAAAACAGGACGTGTGTGGCAGGAGGGGCGTGGGAGTGGATCCATAAAGTTAGCGTAAGGGAGGTAAAAGCTTTCGTCCTTGGATGACCTTCGGGGCGGTGTGATTTTTGGCGTAGGTAACGTTCTAACGTAGGTAACGTTATAACGTAGGTGACATTGTAACGTAAGTAACGCTGTTCATCTGAGATCCGAAACCGCAACAACGTCGCGTCGGTGCAGCCCGCAAAGCAATAACACACAAGAGGAAATAGCTAGAGTCGGAATTATGGGAGTTAAGGCTGTAGGGGCCGCGTCCCGAGCGGATCCGGCGGTCGCGCAGAAGGGTTTCCGTGTAATAGGCCGCCGTAAATACAGTGAATGTGATTCCCCGAGTTGAAAATTGAAAGCCGTCTCGAATCGAATATGTATTTACGGGGGGGAGTTCACATGAATTGGATCGGGGGAGTCGAAATTAGGGAGCCGCCGGTGTCGCCTCAGCCCTTTTCAGACTCTTCCATTTACCCTAACACAAAAGCCCCGGCGTGGTCCCCTTTCATTCTTTGGGGAAACGTCCATTCATACGCTCCCGTTTTCGCCGGCGAGGGCTCGTGGTATTACGTCCGTGCATCGGCGGCGAATGGAAACAAAGCGACCGTCCAACGTGGGCCGTCCTTTCGATTTAAGGTGAGAAGAAAGCTGTAGCTGCTGTGAATGAAGAGACAACAAAAATCGAAAGAACGGACCACGTTGCATATACAACATTTAGCTCGGTCGGGAAGAGCGCGACATATGAGAAATTAATGTAACGGAGAGCATAAAGAAAGGGGCAGGGTGTTAGGGACACAATTTGAAAAATTGATATTCAATTTGAAATGCCCCCCCCCCCCTTGAATAACGCACTTGTTATTCCGTTGGCAACACGAGCGCGCGGGTTCTTGAATAAAAATTGGAAGCCTGCCGGGGAAAGAAAAAAGAGCACAGCTACTGCTACAACGGCTTTTTTAGAATCCGAGTAAAACGGAAGTTCCGTTAGTCCGCACACACAGAAAAAAACCTACACCTCACAGCGCAGATCGAAACTTCGACGCTCCACTCGTACAACATCTGTTGTTTGTACCAGTCGGTTTTTCTAGCAGCCTCTCTATTTCCATCGGAGGAGGAGGTGATGGTATGAGGTGAGGTGTAACGTAAAACAATTAAGGGAGGTGTGGAGTGTGAGGGTTTAAGTTAAAGGAAGGACACCGAGAAGGAAGGAAGGGAAATTGAAAGAAAGTAATAACGAAGATGAAGCAACCAAGGACGACAGAAAAGAAAGAAAATAACAACGAAAACCAATAACAAGAAACAACCAGCTAGTTGCGCCTTGGGCACGCCGGGAACAACTCTGACAGGGGGGAGGGTTCGCTCACTTCAAGCGGCTTGTCGATGCGGATATGGAGGAAGTTTCCTCCGGTTGTGTGTCTTCCCGATCTGTGACCAATTCCAATTTGCATATTCGGGAGGGTGACTTCGATACATCCGAGCCATTCGCATCCCCAGCCGTCGGGGAGAAGTTTGGACCGAGTTTACACCTGTCGCGCTTGTAGCAAGTCCCCTGATTATACACGCTACGTACCGCAGGAACTTTTCCACCGAGTTGACGAAACACTCGCAGGAGCCGTGCACGCCGGATCGATGGCGCAGCCCGGCGAATGTTATAATTTGTTTAGCGTCCACGTCCATTAACCTCAACCCATTATTAGGATCCATCCTTTGAAATCCGCTGGCGTAAATGAGCGAAAATTGACTGAGAATGATAGCCCGCGCGGAGTAAAGTGGGAGTAGCTTGCGTTGGTGGGGATAGAGCGCGCAGTATATAAGAGCGAGCGGAGCGTCAGTTGCACGCGCAACTCGCTGCTGACTACCCGGTGGATCTTAAAATAAAACCTACCCGCTTGAGATTCATCACCAACGATCGTGTTTGCCATTATTATAATAACAACTACAATTATACGTCGTTTTAAAGAGTATAAGAACAAATCAAAAGAATACTTACCCTAGTGCGAGAGGCAGTACGTTGAACCCAAAGTAGTCACATCAAACCGTCTAGGTCTTATAGGAGCGGCACCTGCAAACAAATAACTGGAATATAGCAAACTGCAGCTCCCAACTGCGTAACGAGGAGAAACTTTTAATAATCGACCGGGGAAACGGGACGAGTTGAATAAAAGACCATATTATATTTTAACGAGGAAGTTTCACTCCTGCGAATACGGCTTTACTATTGCTTGTGGAATATTAAAAACTAATTTGTGTTCGAACGGGTGCAATATAAGGAGCGTAGCGAGATTCCCCACAATAAAACATACGAGTTTCCGAACGAAACGATGGAATGAGAGTTGGACGAAGAGAAAACCAATTGTTTCGCACTGTGGAATCGCTCGGTCGCCGGATTAAGAGGCGTCAGCCCAAAACCCAGACTGCTTCCTGGCTGCAGCCTCAAGCTGGCGAGCTTTCGCAGTAAAATGAGCTCTTGTCGCGATTAGACGCTTAACAACCGAGCGCCATTGTTATCTTTAACATCCACTCAGTTATCCTCTGTATACAAAGTTATTAAAACGTTTAATCGTCGGTGTTAATTATGTCGTAATGCGTTTTAGCCGGGAAGTTAAGGTCGAGGAATCCCGATGGAAATATGAGCTTAGCCGCACAATGACTCGACACAAAAGGGCCCCCCTCACTAGCCTCGGAACTCATCGAAAAACCAGATGAGCGCGGACGCTGCAGCTAAAATTTCGGCCCGCCACATCCCACTCTACACAACATACGACTTTCGTTCGGAACGTTCGTTTACTACGACTCCCCCGACCTCTAATTTTCTGCAATTGTCCTCGAAACCGCGAAAGTTTAGCCTTACTTCGAACAATAGCACTCACTTCATGACTCTCGCTCCTAAACCGTAGTAATCGGACGTTGTCTTCTGGAAGATAATCGATAAAAATTCGCGTCCTTTCGCACTCCGTCGACATTTAAAATTTTTGCTTGGAAATGGCTGGAGGGCAAAAGGTTTCCGTGTGAGATTTCCACACCTCTCATTAGAACCGATTCAATTACTGAAAGAGTGGACAGCGCCCCCCCTCGGACCTTCTTGTTTGTCTTCGTAAGTGGAAAGAAACCGCAAGCGGATATTTATTTACGAGCACACTTCATCGCAGCGGCGAGCACTCGACGGAAATTGGGTCATAGCGCTCTTGAACCAGCCATTATCCAATTTCGCCTAAATAAGACGCCGCGCCGAACCTGCTCCGCTCAAATCCACGTGTCTGCGGAGCTGCAGATGCCGGGGCGCTTCTAATATTAGAGAGCCGGCTCCCGCAAATATTTATGCAGACGATTAGAGTGCCGAGATGAGTACGAACTTGATTGCGCCCCCGAACTTCCCGAACGCTGTTAGGCCAGAGGAGGTGTGAGGTTTCCCAATCACTTAGGCTTAGCGGACTGATGGTATTCGGAATTCTGCCGGGGATTACAATAAAACTCGCCGGCTAAGAGCAGTTTGCGGGGACTTCCGGTGCCCCATTTGCGGGCCCGCCCCGCCATAATTGGCCCGTGGGGCGAGCACGTTGGTTTGAATTCGCTCCTTAGGAAGTTCTTGTTTGCGTTTGACAACTAACTCTGTGGTTCTCGAGGGGACTGCGCTCGTATTCTTACTCGATGATTCTAATCGGGTACTTTTCGTGCGACACAAACTTAATTATTGTATTGGAACAAAAATTATTTATAAAATTAAATCTTAGAATTGTCGTGTTCGCGTGCGATAACTAAAAGAATGAAAGGACGATAACCAAAGGATGAGAATATGTTGAGAAAGAAACGCTGAGAATTGAAGGATAACAACGGACTGACGAGAATGAAAGGCTAAAAGTAAAAAGGCCACAATGAAAATGAAAACAAAGAGAACCACAACGGGTGGAATATATTAAAACGGGCGATCCGAGTGAACCGAGCTGAGCCGCAGCAAATGTGCCACAGACCTAATGTATTTTTCCGCAATATCGGATATACTTATTTCCTGAGAGTGCTCTTCAGAACGAATAAACGTTTGTCCGCATCTCTTGTACAATTTGCGCCGCTAAGTAACTTCCCGCCGTAATACGTCTGCGGTTATTGCATTTGCTTTTCCCGTTAGACGGACATGGCTTTCTCCCCGAGGCGACGGCACCATTCAAAGGAAGATGAGTTGTTCGACTGTTTAGCATCTTTCGTATTCCGCCGGTCCGGCGATAAAATTTTCGGCGCTGGACGTTCAAAGTCACGGCCGTATCCTTAGGGGTGGGGGTGTTTGGGGGGGTTGTTGGGGGGTGGGGGTGTTGGGGTGGGGTTGTTGGTGATGAGGATATGGGGGGGTGGGGTTTGTGGGGGGGGTTGTTGGGGGTGGGGGGTGAGGGGAGGGGGTGGGAGGGGTGTTGAGGGGAAAAGGTGTTGAGGGAGGGGATGTTGAGTGTTGCGGGGAGGAGTAATGAGGGAAGTTGAAAAGCGCCCGATTAATCCCCGAAAGTGGAAATTAGCAGCGCGAGGACGTCCATCGCGCGGACCGTGTCCAACCGCCACCGGTGTAATTTGCGGGGATGGTGAATTACGCAGCGTCCACTGTGGCTGCGAAGAGGTGGCTTAAACGAGCCAGGGGCGCCGGCGATTAGGGCGGCATTAAAATTTATTAAACGCGTTGAGTTTTAAGCGTTCTGCGGTTTATTTAAAAACTTTCGGACGCTCCTGCAGGAGTTATTAAATCGCCGATTACCGCTGCGGCCTTGTTTCCGTTGCGTGGGGGGGGGCGTTGCTATTAAATCGGCCCTTCCGAAAGTCGCCCAAAACAGATTCTAATTAGCCCGACTCGCGCCGAATGGGACGTCGCTGTCGGTGGCCGTAACTCTTCCGCCCGCTCCCCTAGCCCCTTTTTCCCCAGTCAAATCCGGCCAGACTTCGCCGTGTATGTATTTCATTTCCCAGTTTCATACATCAACCCCATCCTCGTTTCTCTGCTTTATGAACGCTAGATACCGGGCTGGAACAAATAACGGGGTCGGGATATGAGTTGTTAATTTTCAAGCGCTTGGAGTTAATTGGAAAACAAGTTGCAACTTGTTTCTTGATGTATGGATGCGAGACAGAGAATGGGGTGGGGGGTGAACATACAGCCGTCGCGTTTTAAAGGACTCGGTGCCATAAATCTCCGGTTGCGCGCTAATTCCATGAGCCTTATTGTATTTTATCCGTTAATTAGGACAGGACTCGCTTTTTGCCGGGTTTGTACTTCGTGTGCAACGACGGAATGCTGGGATTATTTATTATACTCTTCAAAACCCAATTTGGGTTATGGGGTAGGCTACCCAAGTTTATAAATCGAATAGATTGTGGCATTACAAATCAAACGCTCAAAGCAATCAAGTACAATTCTAAAAGCAATTGCTTCAAACATTATGATAGATTGAATGTTGAAGAAATTGGTTCTGTTACGAATTAAATGTCTTATAATCGTTCCCGGGCGTCCAACACAACGTCGATATGAATAATTAAACGATTGACACACACGCAAACAACAATAATAATCCTGGAGCTAATGAAGCTATCCTTCCTCGAAGTCTGTGTTATTGCAACTGCTGCTTCTCCCGTTACTGCATTTACACCTACTCGCGCAAGGCAGGCGGCGTTATCTCCGAATGGTAATTAGATATTTAACACTCGAATAAATACATTAAATTTTACGTTTATGTGCGTGAATGGGCATAATTTCCACTCCTTGGCGACGATTCGCGATAACACGCGAGTTCAAGCGCGAACCCTGCGCCGATTCGAACAGCACGTCACAATTCCGCAATATAACAAATCCAAATACAATTGTGTAATTTTGCGGGGGCGCGATGCGAGTATGCAGTGTGCGTCTCTTCTGGATCGGTTCGAATATGCGAAAAAATTACTATAATTTTCAATGGGGCAATGTATGCGCACCTTGAACTTCAACGTGACCGCAATATTCGAGTTGATGAGAATGGGTGATGACGGAAGATAGGAGGATGGAGTGGGCGCGGAAAGACCGGGATCAGATGCGTGATTAGTTAAGAGAACGGCTGGGACGAAGAGGGAATGATTCGAGATAACTCACGCCACTAAAGCGGGGGAAAATTATGCGAGCCCCGAGATAAGGGTGGAAAGGACCCCGGGTGGGGGGACTTAGGGTGGGGAATTCAAAGTGGGGGGCTCGTAGTGGGGGGGACTCGGAGTGGGGGAGACCCCAAATATGGGGGGGGGGGTGCCCCCAAAAAGTTTTTAATGAACTTTGTGCGCTACCTGCTCAGCGCGAAATTAATTTTAATGGCGCGTCGCCGCCACGCCACGCTCCAGCTAAGCGATCCATCCCCAAGTGTATTATACGTAAAGCACTCCCGGTAAACACATGTTAAATACACTTAGCGATGCGTTTTTAATAAGCGCGGTCATTACGGCCTGCCGGGGAAAAAAGCAGCGCGGAGACAAAGAGCTTCACGCTGTGCGCACACCCATGGACCGTGAGCTAATCCACGGAATTACAATCGGGGAAAAAACATTTTGGCTGGCGATTGTTTGCCAGAAACAAGTATGATGTGTTCTCTCGGTCGGGCGCTTCACTTTTTCGCCGTTGCGTCAGCGGTACATTTTTTCGCGCTTGCGTCAGCTCTAAACTCTTCGGAGCAACACTTCGGAAATCGGAAATAATCCGTCCTTCCCCCGAAATAATATTTTGCCCGAACCCCCAACGGATAAGAAACGGTGAATAATGCCCGGGCGCCTCCCGAACCCCACGCAGGGCGCAAGCGCAGTCTCGCTGCGGCCTGAGGCATTTTCCATGAATTTCAATGACAGAAACAATGAATAACCGACGGATTGAGAAGGGGAGTGATTTGCGAGGGACCCTGATCCCTAACCGATGTCCAGAGCATCCTCCCTCCGACAAGAAAACATGAATTTAACAGTATCGAGATTCTTTACCAAGGTTCAATCGTTTTAAGTTATATTTTTATTATTTTTTATTATATTTATATTTGTTATTATATTTATATTTTTATTTATGATTATATTTATATATTTCTTTTCTAACGGCTCTTTAAAAAGTGGGAAATTTTGTAAATTTCTACTTTTTGCTCTTCCACGCCCGGACACCTCGAACTCGCGCGTGCGCAACCAACGGAAAAACGCAACGCGCGTTCTAGAGAACGGCTCGGCGAAGTGGGCGCGTTCGGAAGAGGGAACCTAAAAATCCCGAACAATGGCCGGATCGCGGGGAAGCAACCAGCCGTGTAATTTCCACGTACTCTGCCGTTAACAATTCGCAGCAAATAAATGATCCAAACACTTTTACGCAACAAGCCGAGCCGAGAAAGCTTGTTCGGAACGGCATTGCGTGGGCGGTTAATGGAGAAGCCGTTGTTTTTATCGCCTATTGAATAAGCATTTTATCTGCTCTCGCGCGGAATGAGTCGCGAGCTGCCTCGAAATTGATTATGGGCGGCCCGAAATAGCTTCCGCCGCGATTCAAGTGGGATCTTGGAGACCGACTTTCCCTCAATCGCACGCTTAATTAGGAAATTATTCTCCGGCGGTTGCGGTGTCAGGGAAGCCGTTCAAAAATCAGCTCAAACGCTTGTCCAACTCATAATGGATTTGATTCCTGATTGGGTTTCTCCACCGTGAGATCGTTAAGGATTGTCGCCAAGTTGAATTTCCCGCTCAGTTGGCACACCCGACCGAAAAAATTAAAACACTTATAACTTGGAGTTGACGAAGAGCTCCAAGTTATAAGTGTTTTAATTTTTTCGGTGCGAGTGCAAACTGCAACGTAGCCAACAAAAGGTGCAGTAACGATTACGCATTTACCGCGTTCCGAAAACCCGCCATATGTCCACTCGCACTTCATTGTCCCGCTTCACCCGTAGGACTGGCGCGGCTGAATGGGAAGAATAACTGCTGGGGGAGACAGCGGCAGGCACACACAGGTCGTAATATGAGAAAAGTACGGTATTACTGGGGCAAAACCATTAACAATACAATAGGTCGTCCGACACTTCGGGTATCGACCATCGACGCTTCCGGGCGCTAGGGGGGGACGGCGGGGGAAGGAGGGGTTGCAACTCCAAGTAATGAAGTCCCTGCCAGTTTTGTCACAGGCAGGCTTATACATTTGTAATCTATTTGGAGTTGCAGGAGGGTGGACGGGGGCACTTCAGGCATTGCTTTTGTCGTCTTCATCAACCTTTGTTAAATAAATGGTTTACGCAGGGAAATACGCAACTTTAACGGCCGCCGTCTCAATGCAGGTGGCACACGCGCGGGCACGTCCGACCGCGGATCTGCGTTCCAAAACGACGGTTGTTTACACCATAAATTCACATTATGAGTCGAACTCGGTTTAATGGAGGTATTATTCCACCGCCGGATTTAAGCCACAATAAATTTTTGACGCGCGGAATTTACGCGAGTTCGAGAACAAACTTTTTTCGTGCCTCAGTGTGATTGTACAGTGCGCTGCAGCTGAGCCCCGTTAATAACGCACATAGGTTATTATAAGAGGATTGTCGTGGTAATCCCTTCTGCGGGGACGCGGCCTTTTGTTTGTAGTCTACATACTTTGGCGAAAAAAAAACTTCGATTTCAAGAGTATACTTAAAACTCAGTTTTGAAGGGTATAATAAAAATGGGGCGAAGAGAATATTTGTAAACTTCGGGAAGCTTAAAACGGATCTCGGAAAACTCGATAGGGGATTAAGGGTCTACTCCTCCAACCTGCGAGGAGGAAGTGCCGTAAAAAGTCAGCAAAGACTCGTTTTCGATTGGGTTCCCTCTCCCGATCCACTCCCGTATCCGATTAACTGGGAACGACTTTAAACGAGATTAAGAGTGAAATTTTATTCCTCCGCCCGAGCTGCACCGATGCCGAGAGTGGGGGGGGGCGGGGGGACACGTAAATATCAATAAAGAGCGGACAGCAAAACAAAGAGATCAATGAGGGAGGGAAGACGCACGGTATGGCCGATCCGTTTCAGGAAACTGCCCGTTAAAACGTTAGCGATAACCCCATTTTCCTTAAGCGATTGCCGGGGTCGGGGCAACTCTCGATGAAGGGGCCTAGGGGGTGTTTTCGTAGAGGAAACGTACTTTTCGGGGGAAGGTGGACCAGACTTTGCGAGGAGCTGATTTTCCCTGGGTGACGTTGAGCAGACTTCAAGGGTTGATGGTGAGAAGGGTGTAAAAGCAAAATGGCCGTATTTAAGGTGGTGGGAGGTTTAAAGGGAGGAGGGGGGTAAGAGTGGGGAGGGATCCGTTGTGAAAGTTGGGGATAGGGCGCAACTCCTTTAAGTTCGTTATTTTTCTCCTACCGTCGAATCCAATTTACATAAATTAAATTCGGGGAGTCTCCGTGAACTACAGTTTTTTTTTCAAATTCAATTATCACCCAAGTGACGGGCAGATCGCACCGACGCCGACGATTCCCCCATTTAGGTGAGCGGGTTCGAATCTGCAACGCGACATAATTCATACGGCGCGTCCGGTTTCCTACATGCGATTAACCGCAGCGGGTGGACGCACTGCGCGCGCAACCTCATTTATCATTGTGGAGAAATGTGCATCTTTTCCCCACTACAGTCCCTGTTTCTACACTAATTAGGCCGAAGACTACATCAGAGTCGGTTATTTCCGCGCAGACAGTTTGAGTTATTTTCTAATTACTTTTCGGTCCTGAGAGTCCCTTAATATTCATCTTAGGCAATTTGGTGCCTCGAGGGGCGAGACGGGGAACGCAGGGGCGGAATGGAATTCATCTGTAGCATCGGGCTGCGAGGGAGATCCGAATTGCAGATCCAGCAATCGGAATCGCGAGCGGAAAAAAATCAATCAAAGGGTAACTTCCCACGCCAGCCCGTTCTCTTCGCCGGCGGTGGGGGGAGGGGGGGGGGATTCTCGTTTTCCATTTACTCGGAGAGCGCTCGCGGAACTTCGCAAAGAGACTGAATGCGCCATCAAAACTACTCCGCGGCTCGAATATGCTGACTGGAGATTCCATTAGCGAGTGGAATTGCTCGGCCAGGGTAATCGCGACCTTAAACATCCTTTTGCCTATTCGGCCATGCTAGGGGACGCACAGTTGCATTTCACGCATGATCGGCTCCTTTAGCAGATGTCGCCGATGCCGGACACTTCGTAATTCAATTCCAATGTAATCCATTAGGGAACATTATAGTATTGCGATTCCGGCGCGGGGGCTTTCGTGATTTTTACGGCCGCCACCAGAATGGGGAAGTGATGATGAGAAGGACTTCAAACCCCACACACACACAACCTCCCCCAACAAGTTTTAAAAGAGTATATTCTATTCGTTTGTTTACGTAAGGGTGTAAAGTCGAACGGGGAAACTCCGATCGCCCCATCGAGATTACTTTCCGCTTTTAACGTCAATTATCTCAGTTATTAACAATTATACAGGGAAAAATTATATACGAAAGTTGACCACAATCACGCTATGCACATTTCTATAGATTGAAATTTTCAAAATTTTGCAAATTTCAAAATTCATATTTTTAAAAAATGCACCAAAAATTCAACCTTGAAGCGGAGTAAAATTTCACGACATTACGTTAGAGGTGCACGCTTCCCCAGCCCGTCCCCGGTCACGAACCACAGCGACGTGTCAGGTCCGCGTTCCATACCATTGCGCTCTTTAATAACCCGCCTCGGCCCCGCCTGCTCGTGAATCTCCATCATCCAATCTACAAATATTTCTAAACAAGGTCGGATAATACCCGTTCGCCTCTCACCTGAACGAACTTTGACCCGTGACCGTGCAACGAACGCCAGACCATGAGGTGCACCTAAGTCGCTCTAATCTTCCCATGGCGGATCGCTCCGCCCGCGCCCGCACGGATCCGTTGCGATATCTGCCGAGGCTCTTGCAACACAGTGATCGTTTCCGTGGGCTCCCGCACCCCGACCATAACGGATCAACCGAAAAGTCCAATAACACAATTTACAATTTATTTTATTTATTGTAATTTTTATCTACTGCTGGTTAGCCATTACCAAAATTTAGGTTTTCAACTTTACATTACAATTACTCCCAAACGGTATTGCTGAGCATATTCAAAAGCGAGGTACACTTTCTCCATAATGTAATTCATAACATACTAATTTTTTATAGAAATCCTAAGACGCGTTTCGGAGATATAGATAAAAACGTTTGTTTTTAGCATCATTCTACGAGTTCGATGGAAGGCTTCTCTTCGATATTTGACAGTTGATTTTTCAGGAATGGCACGGTCAAAGTCACTCAACTGGTGTAAAAGATCCATCCCAGGTTAAAATTTGTACAAAGTGTGCAAAATGCAGGTTTCAACACAGCGAGCGGAGCATTTGCTAAACGTCGATGAGCCAAGAACAGTTACCGGCCGCCTTCCGCGGGCTAAATATAAGATGTGTGGCGATCAGATGACGAGATAATCCCCTAGTACCACATGTCTAATTGCGAGTACCGACCTCTCCGAGCGCGCATAGCGGTCCTTCCTCACGCCGCGGACGAGAGCGTGAGAACAGCCTATTTCCAGCCTTCCTCCTTCTAAACTCGAGGATCCAGAGGCGCATAGTGGATTTGCGTATTAACCCACAGAGGAGATTAGGGCCGCGGGCCCATCACGTCCCCTGCGAACTCCGGACGGAGTCTGCAACGGCTCGGGCTCGGGCTCGCCACGAGTTCATCTGTTGAGCCAGTCAAGATGTACTCCCAAGTTAGCACCGACGGACTTTTCTCGGTCCGTCGCTGCGCCGTTTCTCGCGCCGCGAGGAATCTAATTGAACCATTCTTCCACTTCCGCCAACTTAATCAGCTCGTTAAGCCGCTCCGAGTTTGACATCATTTAACTGGTCGTGCGGTCGTGCCAGAAGACTCGTTATAGATTGCGGTTAGGTTTTTTTCTCCAATCCGGAGACGTCCTTTTTCCTCTCCTATCGAGTTATACCTTCGGGTGAATTGATAAAGTCTGGACTAGTTCCACAAGGTCTCCGGACGGCCGACGATCGCGAGCCATTCCTTTTTACTTGTTACACTCAAAAGGAAATTGCCGAGTTGAGGAGTCGACCTTTTTTCCGCAGCTGGCATTCGATTGAATGGGGAACTTCTGAGGATATCGGGTACGCGAATGGAGCAATAGCCAGATAAAGCGGCGACTCGGCCTCCCAATCGCTACAATCGAGTACCGCGGAGGCTCGATAACTAACTCAATGACCCCGACCTTGAAATTTATAGTTCGCACCCTGAAACTCGCCCGTCCGACAACTCCTTGAATGATTCGCACTTACGCGTGTTATCGATTGCAATGGTACAGCGGATTGCGGAATAACAAGACGATGGTTTGCGCCAAGCGGGCCTAACGACTCCCATATCCAATTGATTAAGGTTCAAATTAATAACTGCACTTTCCGTTTTGTCCTTTTTTGGGCGTGAGCCAGTCGGCGATTTTGAGGAGCGCTTTCCACCTCGACGCTGGAATTAAGCCTTATTCGCCGGCACATCTGTTCTCGATCAGTATTGCGCAACGTAGGCGTAGTTCCCAAGACGTTTTCTCTTCTCCTCTATCTATGGGCGGTCGTCTGTGGCGCAACTCGCATTTCCCTTTTGCGGCATCCGCGATCGACTATGTTGAAACGAGCGAGCGGAGAGCCGTAACGTTGCACAAAGGACTTCGCAACAAGATGGTACTCCACCGCTTTATGGGCCGAGTCGGCCCGGTACTCTCGGACGCAGATCGGAACGCTGATAAATTATGACGGGCGCTAAATCATCCGCGGATTCGACTTTCATCGCACGCATCGGATCGGAGTTTTTGCCGTCCAAAAATTGAGGAGGGTGCTCTAAAATCTTAGCACGTTCGCTGGACTTTTTTCTATCATATTCCGCGATCTACTGATCGACCACGCGAATTGGAATCTCGGCTTGAGAATGTAACTTTCTGCTAGTACTTGAAGGGTTATTGTCCGAAAACACAGAAATACGAAAGCCGCTCGGAGGAGCATCACGCCGGGCCCCGCAACAATGTGACCTTTCCGCTTTTACTGCTTCCACAAGAAAAGAGTCGTAGTGGAGTACTAATGGGCAAGGCGGACAAAACACACACGTACTAAGCCCGAGGAATGTGGCGGAGTCAAGGAGCTGCGATGAATGGGATTTTAACCGAGTGGCGCGAAATGGAAGCGCAGAGCTGCGGCTGACTGACGCTTCGGACAATGGTCCTATTTTATGGGTGAGCTCTTATTTACTCTATATGGCGCGGGCCAAGGCTCGCCGAGGCGTTTTTGCATAATGGGCCCGTGAGAACAAAACCACGCCAAGTGGAGGGCAAATATTTAGGTGCGCAATATTTTCCAGCGCTAAAATGTCGATCGGATGATTAAATAAATAAAATGGGCTTTAATTGAATTACGAGGCCGCAGCGCGACCACATTGATTTCAGAGACCCGGCGCAGGCAGCCAGCACCGGCCCGGGAATGCGGAATCGCGAAATGATATGTATACAAGACCTAATTTGATGGTGGTTTGTGCTGTGAATTTTTGCCTCGTTTGAACAGCGACGCTAATGCGGGCCGGATTCGCGATTCGCCGGGAGAATCGCTATTCCGTTGGTAATAATCGCCCTTTGTACTGCTGCAGACGGCATTTCGTGTACTACACGAAACCTCATACTGGAGTAAAATTTATGTACTATAAAACGAACTTTCTTTACTATGCTGGTCTATTGTGTCTTTAGTCAAAGCAGTAGTCAATGCAGTTTTGGAAAAGCGAGCGTTGAAAACTTTTTTGAAGAAAGAAGAACAAAGAACGAAGATGGAAACAGAAATAGGACAGAAGAAAGAAGAAGGAAAAAGGAAGAAGGACGAAGGAAGAAGAAGAAAGAAGAAGAAGGAGGAAGAAGAAGGATAGAAAGAAAAGAAGAAAGAAAGGAAGAACTAAACGAGGAACTAAAATATTGAAACGAATAGCAACTCCCCGCGTTGCGACCCGAGACACATAAATTATCATTTCGTTGTAGAGTACCGACTACCGTGCGCAACAACATCACCAGGAGGCCTGAGAAAGCGACCTAGTCTAACCAGTTAGATTATTAGCACCGGGTCCAAAACGACCGGCGATCTTTAAGGTCACATACATCGCGGGTATTGTCCGCAGCTCGCGCTCCAAAACGCTGCCACACAGCCAGAGCAAATTGGAAAACGTGGGTGTCGGAAGTGATCGCAGAAATGCTCGCGACTGTTCCGAGCGAACATTCCGCCCGATCACGAGTGGAAGGTATCGGCCCGGGGATGGAGAAAAATGCGAGACACCGAAGCATTAATGCTCTTCAATTGCAGCATTTAATTAATAGCGTAATCACTCAACCGTGCCATTACCCGCGAGATGATGGGAAGAGCGGCCATTAAGGACCGTTCTCGGTGCCGTAATTCGTTCCCGGGATAAATTAGATGCGAATTTCAACCACGATCTGCGGGAGTGAATTGCCCAAGCCAAATCTGGACATCGCGCGCAGAAGAGAGGAGCAAATTGCGCATCGAGGAGTGGCCGCCGATTCGTTTTCGCAACTTTCACTGCGCGTAAGATCGCAAATTCATCGCAAAAAGAGCGCGCATTTTGCAATAATACCGACCACCACCCGACGGAACGAGCGCGGTGCAGGTTCAACCCCTAAGGGCGAGAGGGAGCCGCGCCGGGGGGGCGTTGGGGGGAAACTTGACCAAACCGGCAGATGGGGTTGATGGTGCGGCTAGCGAAATGTACACGTAGGGTTCTGGAATCGTTTCAATCAGACTGTATCAACACCGAATCTATACGGGTTTGTTTGCCAAATCGATTCGCACTCGAAGCCGCTCCCCAGTTATAAGCGTCTTTACTTGTAATAAGCAAATCCGGAATATTTTCGCAGCCGCCTCCCGCGAACTGCGGCTATACGCGGGCGATTTCAACCTAATGGGGTACGACGGGTGGGGATGGGATTCCGGGGGTGGGGGTTCCGAGGGTGGGGGTTTCGGGGGTGAGAATTTCGGGGGTGGGGGTTTCGGGGGTGGGGTTCCAGGGGTGGGGGTTTCGGGGGTGGGGTGGGGGTAGTCGGGGGGTGGGGGTGGTCGGGGGTGGGGGGTGGTCGGGGGGTGGGGGGTGGTCGGGGGTGGGGGGTGGTCGGGGGTGGGGGTGGTCGGGGGTAGGGGTTACGCGGGTGGGGGTTTAGGAGTGGGGTTTAGGGTTCGCAGGTCACGGAAAGGTGACGTAATTTCCATAGTATTTGGGCAATTTTAATTTCCAATTTGCGCCCGAAAACAAGGGTCCCGGAAGGTAGAATTAGAGCTGGGATTGATTGGTTATTGAAATTTCCACTCGGGACTGAAGGAACGGGATTAGCAGTTTGGGGGGAGGTCGGAGGACCAATAACACTGCCGCACCTATCGATTCGAAGCCCCGGAATACTTCAATAATTCCTCGGCGGAAAGTTTTCCCAACTAGCTGGGATTCCGGGGGTGCGGCCTGTAATTTTATTGTTTAGGAACTGGACGTGTGAAAGTAATTCTGAATGGAAACTCCTATTTGTCCGGGGAGGGAAATGCCCATTTAGGGGGGGAGCTGTATAATTTCGACTGTGGAAACGTAACAATGTGGGATAGAGAACTATTGCGGAAGGACAAATGGAGGACTACAATTTGGGAGTCGGGTCGGGATATAGGGTAATTTTCAACAGACATACCTGATTGAAAGAGGATAACTGTAATTGATTTTTAACAGACATGCCTGATTGAAAGAGGATAACTGTAATTGAAGAAGACAATTTCGTAAGAATCGTCCATTCGTTAAGCGATTAGGGACTCGCAAGAGAAACGCCAAGACACTTACAATTTTGTAGGGAAACTTCCACTTTCAAGCTGACACGGAAACCACAGCCAGTGAATACATATTTACTCGCTCCTCCCGAAGCAGCCTACTGACCGAGGGAAAATAAGTCGAAAATCGAAAGTTCCCCGGAGATAATTGCCTCTGTAAATCCGCCACGAAACTCAACGTGATCTTTCGTCCGTAACACAAGGATTAGCTCGGGGAGAAAGTTGCCAACAACCCCATCCCAGCGAGCCCGCCCATCATCCCCTCCGAGATTTCCGAAGAATAAGAGCAACTCTCGAGGAACAGCAATTCCCAAGAAGCGTCTGCGAATCCCAGAAACACCACCAATCCAAAACAACCATTCGCCCCCCACACCCGCGCCACCCCCACACGTGCCGCCCTCTTCGTGGACTCATTAGAAATTCTATGGGCGGAATAAGACTGCATAATTCCCACACACCCACCCCCCGCCCGCCCCGCCGAGCAGCCGCCGCCAGGGAAACATCATTTAACTAAACCCAATTTTCATTTCGTGTTTGCGCACAATCTGGGACTCGATTCTCGACCTCCTCCGTCTATGTCATCCGGCGCCGCTCAAATATTCATCTCATCGCGCCGACTTATCTCCCCGACGCTGGGCGATTGTCTGCACTCAGGATAACGACGCTATCGCCAGGCGCGCATTTTACGCCCGCCAGGGCCCCTTGTCATCTGGTTTGGGGCATCACTCTTCCGGCGATTTCCTCTTCCGGATGGGGCCGCGCCGGTGAGCCAACACCGAAGTGTCGACCAACACGGAGGTAACGCGTCGTTTTACTTGTTGGAAAGAGCCTCGTCCCGTAATTCGGTTAGTTCTGCGAGACACTTTCCTTGTACAGTTTGGTTAAAGCCTCCATTCACGTTGTAGCGTATGGCGAAAATCTTTCAGATTTATCGGTACGTGCATGTGGCGACCCTTCGGATTTATCGGTACGTGCGTGGGGGCCTTCAGCAACAATCCGTTACCTGGCGTGTTCTTTCTGATTTTTACCCAAACCTATGCAATTGTGATACCTACGCTACCTCTTATTTAAGTTCAAACAGAACTGACTAGGTAACTTGAGCAAACCTAAAGCATTGATTAAATGAACACAAGTAAATTTGTTGTCTCACGTGATACAAACATCTAAAGCCCGCGATACACACCTGTCTCGCACGTAATCCAACGAGAAACCGCAAAACGCCTCCCACAACGGCCGGGCGTGCGACGGCGGAAAAAGTTAAGCAGCGCTCAGGATAAGAGCAAATTGAATTTACAGCGCCCGGAGGCCGGCACTAGACGTAATTTAGATAAAAACTAGGGGTTTGTCAATTTGTACAGGATGTTGGTGGCGGAAGTCATCTGGGGATTTTTATCAGATCGTTCAAACAGTTTCATAACGAACCGGAGCCGCGCGTCGGAAAAAAGAGGGAAAAGCCGTCACTCCGCAGCGCGGGCCGCTTTAAACGTAGGTAATTTCCGCGCGGCAAATCGACCTTCCCGCGCCAGCTAGAGACTCCTTCACCTCGCGCTCACTATAATAATCGGCGATAGGCCTTCGCCAATCAAATTAGCCGGGCTCCACTTTCATCCACGCGACTTTTCCGTACACTTCTCGCGGCGGACGCCCGCCGCGATCCCCAGTTTTGTTATTGTTTACGACGCCCCGCCGCGATAACAGTAAACCTCGGTTCGCCGCTGCTTTCTTTTTTTTTCCTCCCAGCCATCGCCTGAGCTCGCACCCTCGAGTTACCCGCGAGGCTTTCAGTTCTAGTTGCGGCATTTCAACGAGTTCCTTTTCCCCCCGCGGTCGGGCCATTGTTCTGAGATGAAATCTAGAGATTCCACTCGACTTTCTTCCCTTTGCATCGGCCCGGGCTGCCGTCATTCTTCAAAACAGAAATCAAAAGGGAGATTCCACGCAGCGCCGCGCCTCCGCACAAGGGCATGCGTGCGATTCGCACAGCGCGAAGAATTCACATTGCTTTTAACCCCCTCGGGGTTCCCTTTCAACCAAATCCCACTCGTCGAGTCAGGTTTAGTTCTTTAGTCGTACAACTAATCGCCGTCTAATCGTGGTTTAACTAACTGTAGTTTAACTAACCGCAGTTTAACTAACTGGAGTTCAACTAATCGAAGTTCAACTAACCGAAGTTTAACTAACCGAAGTTTAACTAACTGTGGTTTAACTAACCGAAGTTTAACTAACTGTGGTTTAACTAACCGAAGTTTAACTAACCGTAGTTTAACTAACCGTAGTTTAACTAACCGTAGTTTAACTAACCGTAGTTTAACTAATCATAGTTTAACTAACCGAAGTTTAACTAACCGCAGTTCAACTAACCGAAGTTTAACTAACTGTGGTTTAACTAACCGAAGTTTAACTAACTGTGGTTTAACTAACCGGAGTTTAACTAACTGTGGTTCAACTACTCCTCATTCAGCAAATTCAGTAAACTCGGTTCAAAAATGTATGCAAATTCGACGAGCGCGCACGCGCATGCGCAAACCACCTCCCAACTTCACGCGGCGAGAGCTCCCTCGGGAGCGCCTCCGCTCACGTAGGCGGCCAGTTCCGCACGTAACGAAGTTACGACGCGGAAGGCTCAAGTCCGTGCCCCGGCATGGCGGACAAAGAAGCGGATTACCGTTAACGAGGGGAATTCGGCGGATGGAAGTTAATGGGAATTAAATTGGGAATTGGAGAGCTCAAAGCCCACCTGTCAATGGGGGCGTCAAAACAGCTCGGCGTTTTGTATTTTTGTTGGGTACAATCGGCGATAATGAAATGACGCGGGCGCGCAATCGGACGTATCAAAGAGACAATAATTACCTTTTCCATAAATTAAAATTGGCGACAGGCAGCGGGCGCTGGGTCCTTTGATCAGCAGGTCGCGTCGATCACGGAATGATAAAGCTGGACGCGGCTTACTCGGGATGACTGGGCGCCTGTGGAAGAGAGGGAACAGACTCTAATTGATGGGCTTTAATTCGTCTGAGGAGCTTCAATAATCAATTAGTTCTCAAGAGCCGGGGCTCCGCTTTCCGCGTCGTCCCGCCGGATTTATTGTAAATGTACTCATTAAAAGTTCTCGATGGCTTTGTTTCGACGACGGCGTACACCGGACTACACTGAACTCCGCGACGATTTGGTTTTGATTGTTTGGCACAAACGCTGGAGGAGAACATCTGCAGCCAGGCTGCCAAAGGCGGCGCGCCGATTTCCGTTTAGCTTACGGGAATGATTCGCCAAATGTAGAAAATAGTCCTAATAAAACTCTGGGAATTAGGAGAAAAAACCTATGTAAACTCGCAAGGATCTTTTCTATCTTTATACTATTCGGAAGTTTTTATTATAACCGAATTTATTAGGTGCAAGCCTAGCAGACCTATTGGCAAGGATGCGATGGGAAAATCATTCCCAGCGAAATGATGCGAACGCATCCCGAATTCATTCGGATTATCAGCTTCACGCTGGGCGGGCAAAAAAGCCCTCAATTATGGAAATCCCCGAATTTACGGCGCCGCGCGCAAAAAGTGCCCCCCGAAAGTTTCATTGCGACTGACTATAAGCCTATTGTTGAACGAGAATACAAGCGGATTGCGGTTGGATCCGCGACTCCCCGGGCCGCCTTGAGCGCCGGGTCGAGTAGTGAGCCTCGGCCGAGCGAAAATAAAATTAATTATTGAAAATTCTAATTAAATTCGATGGTGGAAAAGTGTTAATCCGCGTAATCCTTTCGAGCGTATTAATTAGACGATAATCCTATTATCCTGGGCAGGTACGGGATAGCCGGGATTATTCACACGGTGACGAGATTTGGAGGAATGGCCAGCTGGGGTGCGGCCGCCACGTTTATTTGCGTGCGTGCGTTTGCGTTATTCATGTGCTTTTGCCTGAATTGACATTTGTCGCTACGGCTATTCAATGTTTTTTTTCGTGAGACGTATGCGTATCACGCGGAATTGTTGCTGCTTGTCGAATTTTTAAGCCAACTTTGGACAATATACCCTTTGAAAACTTCGTTATAGGCAAAACGGGGCGGATTTGGGCGCATGCGCCCCCCACCCCCCTAAAGTATCCTGGGGTTGGCGGGTTGACGTGGATGTGCGTTGCAGCGTGTTGTGCGGGAATGTGTCGTTTGTCAGTGGATGAATGGAGTCAATTAGTTGGGGTTGACTGTATTGAACGAAATGGACGAATAATGCGGTTGGTGTGTAATGAGACCGACAATAGCGGAAGGATCAACGACCAGATTGCGAAGCGTTAAGCCGTACAGAGCGGCAGCTAAGCATGCAGGGTGACAGTTAGGAAGAGGAGTCGAGTAAGACGGTACTTGATCTACAATGCCGTCGTGTGCTCAATGGGGAGTGTGTGGTAATTCTCGAATTGGCCTTGGGGAAGCTTGTAATTAATTGCGAACAAACAAAAATTGTAAACTAGTGTGCGTTTTTAAAGATTCCACCATTAGAATTAATTAATGTCAGATGAGAATCGTTTGGGTTATTTTCATCTTAATCACGCGCGATGTTCGCCCCTGTTGTCTCAGTCAGTTCGAGTGGAAAATGTGTGCCCTCGCGATGCAATTTTCCGGTGCATTTGCACTGTCGATCGTGTTCATCCAAGTCGACCCGGCCGTTCCCGCACGCATACTTAATTTAGGATCCGCCTCGATGGGCGTTTTGAGCAACATCATGGTTGGGCATCATGCGTTTCCACCAAATGTCGAATGCGAATTCAGGCCCCATAAGGGATTTTCAGCTCGATCTGTTGCTACGCTACATCCGCACGGAGGGCCTGCGTTATCAGGTCGGATCGGCGGGGGTGAGGGTAAAAATCCGACCCAGGACATTTACTCCCTAATCTCCTTTCTTTCGAGTGGACTGCGCCTCGCCACTCGACGGGGGATGAATTAGGGGTCGCACTGAATGATGCGCCCATTTTGCCGTGACGATCCACTCGTCCGTCTATTTAAATAAACAGGCCGCGCCCGCGATTGCCCAGTTCGCACCCCCTGCGTGGCGGAACGGCCAGGTTTCGCGGGCGCGCGCTTTACTGCCCCCCCGGCGCGGCGTTTAACGAGAATATGTTGGTTTTTATGTTTCCTGCGCGGCAAATGGGTCAAACTAGCGCAACACTCGCGGAAATCATTAAGGGAAGATTGCTGTCACTTTTATGGTGAGTTACAGCCGCCGGCGGCGCTTGAGCCCTCCGGAATCGCTGATGCTCAATCAAACGGTTTAATAGGCGGGAGTTACGGGGCACTCGTTATCGCAACAAGTTTGCGGGGGAATTGTGCAACATGGGGCGCGTGCTGTCGTTTGGGTGAAACAAGAATTTTCACAGTTTCCTGGTTTATTCATAATTTGACCGCAACAAATCGGCAAGTAGCGAGAAAACTTCAATTCTCGCCTTTATTGGCATTATGTAGGCGATTCTCACCTTTATTGACTTCATGTCGAAGAAGTGGGATAAACCGACAGGTTTTTATTCTAGCGAATCTGGGTCGGATTTAGTTCGGAATCCGAATAACGATTAAAGTTGAGAAATTATTGTTCTAAACTTTAGAATCTAAAGAATATGAAAACTTAACTTCAAGAGTACAACGAGGAAACGAATGGCTGCCAATTCACCGATCGCAACTGCCCTTTTCCCAGAACGAACTCTCATACATTGCGAATGCGAAAAAGTTGTTGTGTACACAGAGCGTTAAGAAATCACTTCCGCCAGCACTTGCAAAATCAATTAGCGGCGATCGCGCCACGTTTCAATCGATTTACATGTGTGCAGGCAAGCAATGCCCGGTCAGGTGTTCGCAATGGCGAAAAAATCCGAACCTGCAGTGAGTAAGCTTATCGCGGCCGTAAGCCGTGTAGAATTTGTGGTGCGCGGGGGGGTGAAGGGGGTTTTCGATATAATAAGGTCGCCTTCTCAGCAGTTGTGGTTTCGCAATGGATTACTAATGTTTTGTCGCGGGGATCCTAATTTTGCGGACGGATTTGTGATTTCCAGAAGGCGGCGAATGACCGCTCGGAAACTCCGACCGGTGAAATTCCCTTTTTATGGGGAAGTTTACTGCGGACCCCTATTTTCGCCGGGGAATACGATGCTCGGCCGTGTGATGTAAGAGATGGAACAACACTCGCAGCGCCACCTACATCCGTTCAGCTGAGGGTTGAGCGGGTGGGGGGCCGATTTATGGGGTAGGGAAATAATTCCCGCTTGCGGAGTATCAAACGATTGGATTTTTCCCTCCCGCGGAAGTACGGGGAGGGATGATAGCATATTCGGAGATTTATTTCCGTGGCAGTTTCGGGCGTCTCCTCCCTCGGGGGGACGTGCAGTCCGCACCGTTGGATCCTCGACTATCGCACAGGCGCATTTTTCGAAATATTTAATATAAATATAAAATCTTTAAATATTTAAACATTTAATTGCTCAAGGAGTAACGGACGTCATACCGCAGTATGATTTCAGTATAGTGGATGTTATACAATTTGAAACGTATTGCAAGGGCTAATCATTGTCTAGCGACGACTGCTCGCCCTGCGAGTTTCAGCCATTGTCAGGCAAGGGCTACTCGCCCTGCGAGGGTCGTCCGGACACAGCGGGAGTGGATCCGACCAAATTGCGAGCTCGCAACCCTTCCGCCCTCCAACAACCCCAGCGCCGGACGCGCACCCCTCGGAAGGGATGGAATTTCCTTCGGAAGGCCCTGGCCTCAATCAAAACCAATTTTCCTCCTTCTTCCGCGCCCCCCAGCGCCCGGAATATCGACCTAAAGCCTCCGGATTACAAGCTTATGTTTCTTCCACGCACCGTGTGAATAATCCGCCACCCCAGCGGTCATCTCCCCCCCCCCCCTTCTCTAAGGATTATCGCCTAATTATCTCTGGAGAGGCATGCACCCACAGGGTGGGGACCAAAGGGCGCGTGCGCCGCCGCACCCTGGCGGCCGCTACCCCTAAACGTGGGAAAATATTACGTGTATCTTTAGAGCGATTGAACTTGTCTTGTTAATCCTGGGGAGCTTTGTTTCCCGCCGCACCCCGCGCCGCCCCACTCGCCATAAGCACTTATTCCGATTCCAAGGGGTGGCGGAGCCCGGGGTGAGGGGAGATTTAATTAAGGGGCTTTCTTCCGCAGGTGAACATCTGACAGTCGTATTTTTTTACGTTATTGGAATTTAGGAGTGGATTCGACCCCCCCTTCATCCGTTTACAGGGAGCCGGAAACAGGCTTTGTTTATAGGCTGGTTGCCGGCGAATCGATTCGGGGGATTGCATTTCTCGAGCCTGGCTCACCCAATAAGTCGTGCGTAGGTATGCTACACTCTTGAAGCCCTCCCAACTTTCCCTCAAAATCCACCACTAACTATTTTCAATCCTCCCGATTTTCCCTTAAAACCCACCACTAAACTGTTCATACTTCCAAGCGATTCCAACCGGTAAGCACAATGAAATTTCAGTACACACAATAAATATAAAACTTCGACAATAATGGACCCCGGATATGTGGGACATAATCTCTACTACTTCCGAATTCACAGCCCGCATTAAAACACTAGCACGAAAATCCCTTCTCATCGTCAACCGCAACTACGTGATTACATTCTCCAATACAACTGGAGGACAGCAATTGCGCCAGTTATTGTCGACATTAAAAATTTCATTCCGCAGTTATGTCGGGGATGCCTTCCGCGCCGCCAAGGTTTTACTGCAACCAGAAGTCCCAATTTGAATATTGTTGTACTCTTCAAAACGAAGTTACTATACCGGCACTATACGATTGAACCCGGGTTTTGGCCGCACCGGAAGATGGCACCTCATAATTTTTCCGAGTAAAATCCAAACTTTCTCGATTGAAATCCAGAACGGCCCCAGTTCCATAGTTTCCTAATACATTACCCACTCTCCCGGCCGCCACTGCAAATGCACCCTCTTGTTTTATTCAGCCAAAAACGAGTTCTAGGCGTTTCGGGGTGCGGATGCGCCCCACTGGAAAGAATCTGCTTAAAACCCGCTATGTCACTGTCATCCCCCGTTGTTGTACCATCCGGTTGACGGTAAATTGGCCTAATTATCAATAATGGATGGATTCGTTAATTCATTAGCATCCCTCCCCCCCCCCCATCCCAATCAGTGCGCCTTCCTGCCATCAAATGTGACCTCCATTGCCGCCCCCGCTTCCGCACTCCATCGCGCCATATCAACAACGCTGATACCGCGACCGACTAACTAAATCGAAATTAAAATTTTCTACTTCATTAGTACAATAGCACTTGAAACTAAGAGCTATTTCCATTTCTTCAATTTCTGATGTAGAATTATTATACTCTTCAAAACGAAGTTTTCATTATTATTTATTATATCGATTCTAATGTTTGAAATAAAACCAATATACGAGCCAATGTTGGCTTTCTTTCGCCGGAATGAAAAGGGTGCGCCGGAAATTCGGGACAGTGGGTATTAAGACGCGCCCTTATAATCGATCGGCCGACGGATGGAAATTGATGCAAACTATGAGGAATTAAAAACATTTTTATACACACCATAAGAGCACTTTCACCCGCCGAAACGAAAAGTGCCCTCTGGAAATTCGTACGAAGACCGCGTCGTGGAAATCGATCAGCCGGGATTTGGAACCGCCACAAAGCCTAATTGAATCGCCCGTTTTAATTGGAGCATTAGCAATCTCAAAGCGATAATGGATCAAGAGGAACGAGTTCCATCGAGACCGCTGAATCAATACGCGCCCAATCGCTGATCGACTGACTGCATTAGAGATTCTGAACTAATTTCCCATCAATCTTCACTCGTGACATTCGCTCTTGGGTTGTGCTTTCACTTTTAATACGGCCGTTGCCGGGCGGAGAGTCCTCACGATTCTTTGTAATCGGAACCTCTGCCCGAGGTTATCCTCAAGTCGTTTAGCACCTAGGCTATCCCTGCATTCGCCAAGCCAAGCCAAGCCAAGCCAAGCCAAGCCAAGCCAAGCCAAGCCAAGCCAAGCCAAGCCAAGCCAAGCCAAGCCAAGCCAAGCCAAGCCAAGCCAAGCCAAGCCAACCCCGCGCCGCGGCTTCGCCCCCTCGTGGATCGATATCATCTGTTTGAAAGGCCGCGCCAACGTTTCCGTCGGAATCCCATCATTTAAAATTGGTGCCGGATCGAGTTTAATGCTGGCCAACTGCCGGTGGCCACCATCAAAGCCCCGGCGTTCATTATGAGATGCAACCTTATTCCTGCAGGCTAACGATCGGCGGCGAACCGCAAATCACTCTCTATACCTGAGCCGATGGATCACTGGACTCTCCGGCTAATTTACTACGTTGTATCAACGCATTGTTGCGCTATTGAGGTCAGCGATTGCCGCTCGCCGGACAGACTGCTTACGTATCGGGTCGGTTGTAGTGGTTATGTTCAAATGATTGGAAATGCACTCGCACAGTGCAGAAAAATTGCGTGGATAACAGACCGCACAGTCGACACTTGCCGGTGAGCAAAGCTGCGCGGTGGACTCTTAGCCTCCCAAGCCCCTCTACTACCTGCGCTACATTCAAGGTCATCGGCAAGCCCCGGCCGTGCGGGCTATACTTTAATTTTTATTTAAAAAGGAAACAATTGCATGGACGTCCTGTTAAATTATTCATCACAATTCCACGTTGATTTTTTTGGTGACATTTAACTTTTGTTAATAGAAACTCTTTTCCGAAAAACGTATAAAAACGGCTCCGGTATAAATGTTAACAAATGCACGTAGATCTACGCAAGCTCCCATGAGGCATAACAGCGACTATTCAAATGTTCATTAGGCGCAGCATTAGGGAACCGACTCGCGCAAAGTCGTCAGGTCCCAACTGAACTGCAACAATTCATCAAGCCCGCCGCGGTTCCGCGGCCTACTTCATCACCCCGTCAAAGAATCAAGCGCAGACGTCTTAATTGCCGGCGGAAAAATGTCACGCGAAATTTCGTTAATTTCGCGTGACGTTTGACGTGACAGCCGAGCCGTTTCCTTTACATTCGTTTTAGGCGCGTCTCCGCGCCTCGAGGGCCAGAAAGGCCGGTGACGCGAAAGCGATGGGATAAAAACCGGAGATGGGGAAACGGTGGAATAAAGGACGGGGACGCGGAAACGGTGGAATTTCCCATCGATCGGCTGGTTCCACCCGCCCGCTGTTAAATGGCGCAATAACAGACATCAAAAGCAAAAGAAACGGAATTAGGGCAAGGCGGTTCAGCACCGTGCGGGCGTGCATCCCGATCAGGCAGAAGCAATTTCAATCATTCACTCGCCAACAGGAAAAAGCCGAGTTGTGATAAAGAGCCCGCCGCGGGGGGATACTCGCCGGAGTCACGGTAACAGAATGGCGCTAAGAAAAGTTGGAGCGCACCCGAACACAACGGGCCGGTGATTAATTCGCGAGCGATCCGTTGCCCTTAATTTAGTACGTTACGTTTCTTTCGGGGCGGGGACTGCAACAGAGATTGTTATAAGACAAATGCTAAACTTTCAGCTGATTAACTAGTTGTACTAGTCGCCGGATGTAGACGAATAGTTCAATTAGATTTCTCCGGCAAATAATGGCCCCGGGGCCCTAGCCGCAGGCAGCGCCCCACCTCCCGCGCCCCGCCGTCTTACGTTCTGCTTATAAGCACAGGGCCGGAGATATTTCACCGGCTCCATTATCCCCAACCTTGAGCACCTCCTCTGTCCTTCCGACTTCATCCACTCACGTGGCACTTCATCTGCGGCCTGACGTCTGACTTATGGAGCGGGAAATGTTACCTGGCTCGTTCCGGGAATACGGCGGAAATTTCCCGGGAAATTCTTTCCGCCAGGACCTCTGTTTCCAGCGACTCGGGTCATTCCGACCTGGAGCATCCCCCCACCACACACGAGGGAGGAAAAGGGGAGGGGGATGATTGATGGGGCGATGCGCCAGCGAGGGCACCAAATCTCACAACTGTGCAACGTCATAACTTGTACGGTATGAGACCTTGCCGCCTTCGCTCCGGAGAAACAAATCTCACGTTGGCTGGAATGCCAGCGCGGAAAACGCGAGCGAGCGTTTACATATGCCCAGCCAATTTAAACGAAGCTGAATTGCGAAACGCGCATGAAACCATGCGTTTTGTATTTGGCGCGTGGGAAAGTTGACCGAAGGGACATTTTTCCAATTGGGCATTTGGTCGAATGGACATTTAGCCGAATGGACATTTATCCGAATGGACATTTGGCCGAATGGACATTTATCCGAATGGACATTTATCCGAATGGACATTTATCCGAATGGACATTTGGTCGAATGGACATTTATCCGAATGGACATTTATCCGAATGGACATTTATCCGAATGGACATTTATCCGAATGGACATTTAGCCGAATGGGCATTTGGCCGAATGGAAAGCTTTCCCACGCGCCAAATACAAAATGCATAATTGCACGCGCGTTTCGCAACTCGGCGCCGTTTAAATTGGCCGGGCACATATGGAAACCGCCGAGTTCCACCGTACGGAGTTAAAAGGAGCAAGAATGCCCATAATGATTTGGATCCGGACACTCTTCCGTGTGAACCGGCAGTAAAATAAACGTCGCGGGTCGGAGGGCGCTGTGGAAGTAACCTTGTGGAACAGTAATTCTCGAGAATGTTCCGACCACCGCAGGAGGTCGCCGGGCAATTCCCGCGCGGCACGAGCCGTCATGAGAATGCGCAAGAACAATGATGTTCCCCGAGCATGATGTACGACACTGTTGATTTTGTTTAATCCTTGTAGATGCAAGATACGAATTAGCGCCGGGGAAAAAACACGAATTCCGCCGCGACATGCAACCCGCCGACTGCCGATGCCGTTTCGAAAGAATATCTTTCAACCTTCCAGTGCAATGCAGTGGTCGCGGTTTAGGATTAGTACGCCTTGTTGTTTGATGCGGGGTGAACTATAATAAAACGTTTTAAAGAGTACAATAAAAAGTTTTGAAGAGTAAAATAAAACGTTCTAAAGATTACAATAAAACGTTTCGAAGAGTAAAATAAAACTTTCTAAAGATTACAATAAGACGCTTAGGAGAGCACAACGTCTCACGAAGCGAAATTCTGCCACCAGCGCGCATATCAAATTCGTACCGGGAAATAAGAACTTTATTAGTAGCGGGAGGCTGTACGTAAATATAGTCCGCTCGTAAACGACGTGTACCTTTCCCGGCACGTCATGTTATGTCTGTTCGGTACGATAAATTTCAGGCCGCGGTACGAAAGTGCAGTTTGGTCGAAAACAAGCGGAAGTTCATTATGTTTTCGAATTCAATTTAGTGATGCCGTAAAATTCGGCGGCGCAATCGGCTCCGGCAAACAGCACGTTAAATGCGCGAAAGATGTAAACAATTGAGCGCACGAGGTCGTAAATCTCACGCCGGGGGAACAACATTCGAGCGCCGATACGGAAAAATCTTTCCGGAGGAGTTCGCGACCTGCACGCGGCGCGCCTATCCGTTAATTCAACTCGAATTAGGCCGGATTTGATTTAATAAACACAAACAGCCCGCGCCCACGCCGCCGCCGCGGCGCGCGCGGAACGAAGAGGAGTCGTTTAATTGAATAAATAATACAAATGACGCGAAAGATGATGGAATTATTTAGCTGTCATTAAATTTGTAAGAGTGCGGTTGGCGCTCCTGGGATGACGTCAGAGCAGCGAGGATTCCGCCGCTGGTGTTTCGTAACGACGGGCTTTAGGGCCCGGCCTACGTGGGAGGTGCTCCGTCGCGTTCACTTTAATCCGAAGCATCTGTGCATGAGGCTGCGGCATTTTATCCGGAGTTCATGTAATTGTATCTAAATCTGAACCGTCATCGCGCCGAGCTTTGTTCGAAGCGAAGCGGAGTGGGTTGAGGCTCAGCCTTCCGGAAACCGTCGAGCGCTGAGGTTCAACCGTAGGCTACGGTTCAACCCTATTAGTCCCAGCCACTATGACTAAAAATCTAGTGATTCGCAAGGAATATCACCTCCAATAGTTACATACTTATGTATATACATACATATGTATACGTCCCCAGTGAATAGACGGCGGCTCGCGCTGCACCAAATGAGCTCTCGCCGAACTAATTAACATTAGACGAGTTTTGGGGTATTCGACGCAGACACCACGTTTTGTTAGGTTATTTGGCCTATGCGGTGCATCTCCACTTGGACTATTTAGCCTGCGGGTCTGCTTAGACTATGTGGCGCACGTGGGGTGTGATGGGCGTGTAGGGGATGGGACGGGGGTGTAGCGGTTGAGATGGGGGGTGTAGATGATGGGGGTGCAGGGGATGACATGGGGGGTGTAAAGTATAGGATGGGAGCTGAGGGGGTGGCTTGGCAGTGCCCGGGGTGGCCCCGCAGGGCAAGTTGACGCGAACTAGGTGGCGCCAAGTAGGACAATAGAGGGTGACGCGTCTCCGCTCGACTTGAAATATACCCTTAGTTCAAAAGCGCCCGGCAAGTTAAGCGAATGCCCCCCAAACTCCAGTATCCACGGCGTAACTAACACCCCCGAAATTCCAGAAGCGCCCTTACTCGCACCAGATGCCTCCTCGCCGATCGATCAGCGCGGCATAAATTCCGAAAGACGCGCCTAATTAATGTCTGTCTCGCAATTTAGCCGCAAGGTGGCCGGGCGGGGGGAGGGGGGAGGTGGGGGAGCTATTTACCCGCACCCCCCACCCCCTCCCCGTTCCGGTGGAGGGTCGAGATTTTAAACAGTGGAAAATTAAAATCGTCTGGGGACGAGGGAAGCAATTTATTTGGAATCGTGTACGGAATGCGGACGATGCTACGAAAGGGTTAATCTTTTTTCGAGTCCCATTTAACTAGCTGAAATGTAAATGCCTAAACCCCGCCGTATATCCGAGCTTCCGCGTTTAAATGCCGGAGTTCTTGCGCCCTTCACCCTCAACCCTTTTCCACAGACCTCAACGCCATTCGACCTGAACCTTTCTGTCTAACCCCCTCCTACTAACCCCCCACCCCTCCCACTAACCACCCACCCCACCGCTAATCTCCTGCTCTTTTTCCTCATTCGTCCCTTCTTACTCTTCACTTTTCGTTGGCCGCCATGTTTTTCCTCCACCCTCATTTAATTTCTGCGCAGAAAACATTGGTCCCATATTGTCCAGAGCATTTTTCTTCCTACAGTCCTCCATTCCACTACGTTCACAACCCATCGGTTATTTGGCCCAATAGACTTTCGGTCGAAAGGACATTTGGCTGAACGGACATTTAGCCGAATGGACATTTATCCGAATGAACATTTATCCGAACGGACATTTAGCCGAATGGACATTTATCCGAATGGACATTTGTCCGAATGGACATTTAGCCGAATGGACATTTGTCCGAATGGACATTTAGCCGAATGGACATTTATCCGAATGGACATTTGGCCGAATGGACATTTGTCCGAATGAACATCCTTCCTCCAGTCCTTCATTCTCAACCCAACACTAAACCAACAAACGGAAAGGGGACGATTGCAAATGGATGGCGAAAGGGAGTTGGCGCTAGCGACCCCCCCAAACAATCGATCCTCAGTTTCCAAGCCACAGCCACATCATAAATTATGCCCGCTGACTCCAGTGCCAAATCTTCATATAAATTGCGAGACAATAATTACTTAATTAAACCGTAAATAAAATAGGATTCCTCGACCCAGCGCCCCTTAAATCCGCAGCCGCCTCATTCTTCGCGCAGATCGCATTAAAATAACAAAGAACCGAGTTGCCACGTTCCTGGGCGTCGCTTGGCGACAACACAGTCCTTTTTAATCCCCCACATCCGCTCCTTTCCGTTTCCTCATACGTCCTTTCCCATTTCGTTTCCCAATCAACTGATTCACGCTCCGTACTATTTAATATAATTATTCTAAAAATTTTATCATTATTATAAATAATAATTTATTATTTGATTAAGATTTCAACAAAAGAAACGGTGTGAATTAAATGGGAACGCACGCAGTCCAGTCAGCAATTTGGTAACCAAACCGCAAATGAGTGCCACACAAGCTTTTGTTACAGTTCCCCTTATCCCGTGATAAGACCGAGTCAGGGACCGGCAGATATCTCCGGTTTCTTCTCGAATGAGTAACTCGGCGTTGGCGTCGCGATAACCGTATCGTTTCCAATTGCTGTTTTGACTAATAAACAAACTAACGTCGTGTACGACAGAGCGATTGCAGTTTTCCCCAGGGCGGGCCGAATAATTCAAAATTTTGCCCAATATCTCAGTTATTGACAATTTTACGTAAAAATTCCCAATAGGAAAATTGATCAGCGTGATGTTCGACAGATTTTAACAGAAAGAAATTTTGCGATATGTCAAATTGACATGTCACTTTCTTCGTCAAAATTTCACCGAAACTTCATAGGGTGCGAGAAGGTATAACATTTTGAAGTGATTCAATTCAACGAGCGCACCGCGCTCCAGACATTCGGCCAAGCCACGAGCCTCGAGAATGTTGACAACCACTCGAGGAAAAAATCATGGAGGGTTCTCACAATAAATTTCTCCTCGATTTACCGTATGGCACTCGGGCCATGGAGGTCAAGGAACCCTAGATGGAAAATATGCTCGTCGAGAGCGACAAACATTTTGAGTACCGCTTGCTCAGCCCTATCAGCGCAATTCGAGTCGTTCCAGCGGTACTTCCGAGATGCCGTCGAGGGCCGCCACTTCGTCCTTAATGAACTGCATAATCACAATAACTCCGTGGGATGTGCATTATTGAGAGGGCATTTCCTGGCTGTGCTGCTCGCACCTGTACCATCGGCAGAACGGCTAACTTCGTTCAATACTGTTTTGAAACTTTGCTTTCAAAAGTATAATAATATAATATATAAAAATAATAATACTCTCTCAAAACTTCGATTTGTATTATTCTTCACGTTACGTCAAGTCACGAAGTTTTGCAAGAGTATTATACTCAATGTGATACTATCGCAAAGCTTGGTTTTGAAGAGTATAAGTGACTATATCCAAGGTTTGATCATAACAGGAGATTAATCCATTACGAATGAATTTGAATACGATTAAAATTTGCGTTCCCATTAAATCTCGCCCTGGGCAACACGATTACAGTTTTACGCGAGGCAAACTTACCGCAGGGTCGGACGGAAATCATACTGTTAAATTACTATTCTCGGGTTTCAATTGCCCCAGAAATTTGAATCCGCCGGGAAACACAGCTAAGCGTTACGATTTAGGGATGCAAATAAAAAGGGATTCCTGCTCGTTTGGGGAGTCGATTGCGTTACGCAATTAGGGGTGACAGTTTATTTGCATAGTCACTACACGCAGCAAAGCGTGTCCTACAACCGCTGAATGGGACCGACATCCAGAAAAACGACACCCGGTGATATAGGCCGTTGGGGGGGGTGAGCTGGTTGGGGTGCACTACAAGTATAGCGGATGAACGAGCGGGGGTGGAGTGGGCGAATGTGGACATCGACAAGTGTGCACGATCGTGACAGGTTTGCACGATCGTGGAATAAACAATCGTGAAGCGTGCACACGATCGTGTAATAAACAATCGTGAATCGTGCGCACGATCGTGGTTATTACGACAAATAAAACAAGAATTTTCCTGCCGGTTAGAAAGGCAGCGCGATTTTGGCCCGCCCCCCGTCGCAATGATAACACGAAAACAGTAATTTCGCGGAGGCGGCGGTTTTTCCGTGCCACTGCAGCAGCGAGTGGAATTAATCCGGCTGCAATTTGTGTGGGGTGGTGGATTTTCAGTCCGCAGGTGCACGTCACTGAATAGACGTATTATTAACGTGCCGATGGGTGCGCGATTACTACGAATCCAGGAGGTCGTGGATTAAATTCGCATTGAAAGAAGCTACGATGCGTCCGTGCGCGAGCCATTCAAACGCTACACCAGCCGAGTTTTTCACAACTTCAATTAGAATTTGGTGTGCCCGTCCAACGGTTCGTGTGGCCCATTGAACTGGAGTTCACGCCGCCTCTTCCAGTTGGTTATTTAGTCCGAGCTCCAATGGGACTGATTTTTCACTGTATATACTCGGATAAGACCGGGACTGCGCCCCGCGCTCTACAGATTTAATAACACCTGCACTGTATCTCAGATCAAGACCAGGAATATTCCCATCTTCTGCGCAATAATATTTACACTGCTTTCGCTATTTACAATCCGTAAAGGTGATATATGCTGCTCCGTTATGAGCAGGATCCCTGTGCGACCCCTGCAAGTGTTCTCAGCTTACTTCGTCTGGCACGCGCGCCCGAGTGAGAGGAGAATACGTGCATCGGCACATAGCGGCCCCTAATACTCTTCCCGTTTGGCATTCCCTCAGCCCCCGGCTTTGTACTCGCGAGTCGCGGCTGTGACATAATAATTTAAGTGGAACTACTGGCCCGAGTTTTCATATACTGGAAACACTGCACGGCGTAATGAAATACCGAGGAAACTAGATTTTATGGTTGCACGGGTATGACGGGGCTCGTCTTGTCTAACCGCGAGTGAATTACTCGAGAAACAACTCGAATAAACAACCTTGCGAATCGAATCACTCGAGAAACATTTCCAACAAATAAGTCATCCGAACCAATCGACGTGCGGTCGATTCAAAAGGTGCCAGAATCTAGAGGGCTACCCCCATCGAATTGACGGGGGTACGCAGCGTGGGCTCGTGTCATGGCTTGCTGCGTCGCACAGGGGTTAGATAAGTGCCACCCCATGAGAGGGCAACGTACTAGGTTAGGGTTCGCAGGGTGAGTATTCTCTAGGCGAAGAGTGCAGCTGCGGATAGCGGTGGAAAAAAGGCGCGGGGAAAGGTGCAAGTGGGGCGCTCGGGAGGGCCAAGTCCAATATAATTCGCCTATAAATTCAAGCGGAGTGTCACATACTTTCGGCATAACCCGGTCGAAAGATTAACAGCGCGACTGGCTGGCTTGAAATATGAGTCAGGGCAGGGTCCACCGGAGCGATTACATCAAATTGCAGTTTATTGCGCGATAGCAACACCCCTGCTACGGAGGGGCGACGCGACGAGGCGACAGCAATTGTAGTGTACTGTTATTATAAAAAGGGTGCTCGGAGCCGGGAAGGGGTGGACGGAGGAGCTGCAGTATTTCAATGGGATCGTGTCGGAGTAGCGACGGCTTTCTTCTCAAACAATCCGTTCGATTGCGTTTAGACGGAAATCATTTGTCCGGATCAATTTGGTAGTGACTATTTGTTGCAGTCGTTGGGGAACTGCTAGTCCCCGGACTAGCGCGGGGAATTACAAAATGTTTTGACACTCTACGAAACGAATTTTTCTTGTTTTTTTTGGAATTCTTCCTGTTTCATCTAAAATTTTAAACTCTTCAAAACGAAGTTTTCAAAAGTATATTGTATTGTAATCTGGCGTGCATAGCTGGGTGATCGTCAACTTCGTTGTAGGTAGGAAATTTAATTGTTGAGGTGAACTTGGGAAACAACAGTGACCTCCCAAATTCCGACTTGTTTTGAAAGTCCGATTTCGTTTTAGTGCGGAGGTTGGATTACATTCGGTCCGAAGGTTGGATTACACTGGGTTCTGAGATTGCATTATGCCCGGTTCTAAGTTCGAGTTACACTCCACTTCCAAATTCGAATTGGCCGTTGGTTCAAAGATCACTCAGTCCCAATCTCCAGCTCGGATTTCCTTTCGCGAAATACATCCCGCAGTTAGGCCAGAACTCGACGCCGCTGTTTATAGCCTCTGGAGTTATTATTGAACCGTTTATTATATGATTTATTCATTTCAAAACGAAACACCTGAAATTGACACCAACTGCGAAGTCGAAAACGAATTGCTCGAACGGTCTTTCGAATGGACATTTGGCCGAGTGGACATTTATCCGAATGGACATTTATCCGAATGGACATTTATCCGAATGGACATTTATCCGAATGGACATTTGGCCGAATGGACATTTATCCGAATGGACATTTAGACGAATGGGCATTTAACCGAATGGACATTTAGCCGAATGGACATTTGGCCAGAATACGTCCGCAAGTATGCGCCACAAAACCTTCAAAAGTGAAGTTAATGTGCTGAAACATCTAACAAGAATAAATACTCCCAACAGTAGAAGCGACCGCGAGAAGGGAACGATACCAGGAAGTAGAAGCGTGTAGGGAAGCTACAGTGAGCAGCGGCAGACTAAGAGCCGTGGGGGGGAGGGTGGCGTGGGTGAGGGTGGGGGGTGTAGAAGAAAATGCGCTTTGGGCGCGCCGCTGCCAGGTCCCTTCTTTATCGACGTCTTCCTCGTTTTGGGGCACCGCCCGATCGCGCTCCGCCAAAGTTCAACAAACACCCATTCGTTTTTCCGGCGCACAGGGATACAGCCCCTCAATTACATCAACTTTTACGACTGCGACGTAAAGTGCCACAATTTGAAGGGAAGAACGGCCCCTAGCAGATGGAACCGTAATGAATATTAATTCCAAGGCAGAACTCGGCGCGTCTCGCGCTCCACCGATCATTCGGGCGAACTGCCGCCACTCATGCAACTATCGGCTGTGCGAACTGCTTTACCGGCTGTCGCAACATTCCGGCGTCCGCCGCAATAACAAAGCGGTTTTATTTTATTTCTGCTGTAGATGATGTCTATGTGTAATTTTGTGCGAGACAACGTCAAAGCCGGCGAGCGAATACTTCTTCAGGAAAATATGGGAAAGGCGAAAATTCCATTGAAGATAGCGATATCTATCATACGCAAGCATAAAGTTTTCCGCCAGAATTACAGAGTTAATTAGTATCCAAACAATTCCACAAACTGGAAAAACCTTCCGCAGTTGGAAGTTCACCGCGAACCGCAAACTACAGCTGCGAACCCAGCGCGTGAAGTATAAATCAGGTGTTAAAATGAATCGGGAGCCAGCGGTGTTAATTAACTGTTATATCAAACTTCTGGCTTGTTGCTGCGACCGAGTGGATGTGACAAACTAATTAATCCCTCGCTCGCTTTTTAACCTGAAATTTTCGCCCGCCGCCTCGGTCGTGTTAGTTGGAACAACTATCGGAAAGTTCCGCCTCCGAAACGGCGTCGCAGTGCGTATTAATGTCAGTTTTTAGGCTGCTCGTTGGGAGTAGAAATCGCGTACTGTAGTTCAAAGTGCATCAACTCGGACTACCTAACCAAAAGCGGCGAGGCGCTCCGAAGGTCAGATGCAACCACGCGCTGCCTAAGCGCCCGCGGGGCACTCGCAGCTAGTACTGTTCGACCGCGACCGAGCCCGACTGCGGATCGCCAAGAATCCGGTGGGACCTGCGTCCGCGTCACTTTTCCCACGCAATAGCGTTGTTATACTCCTTAAAACAAAGTTTTCTAAGGAGTATATTGTACGAGTTGTTTTAACTAGTAAATAGAATAAATGGTCAAACTGGTGGAAAAAGTTTCTTTTCTCGGACCAAATTTACTTACACTTCATAAATGTTTTGCGAATATTTTGAAAGGGAGGATGTAATAATGCACAGAGACCCTTGTCCGTCGTGACGTCAGCAGCGCGAGAAAAACCTCGCGTACATAATCTGGCCGGGCGCTAAGCGCCGCGTGTCGCCGATTCGCACGGAACCAGAAAGGGCAGATTATCAAAAGAGCGAGCGCAACGCAATTACAGCGGTGCACTTCACGCTCCGTTTTCTAAATCGCGCGCTGTTAATTATGCCGCGAGAAAACGCCAGAGGTACAAACAGGACTAGACAGCGGTTTCAATTACAGGACGGTATCCATGGCGATCCGGTTCTCGGTCCACCGAAACCGGCATAAACATGTTGCCGACCGTCAGTTTGTCACTGCTCCGTAAACGCCGCGAATCAGACCGTCCGCGACGTGACGCGTCGCACCGGAACGCAATTTGCTCCGAAGAAAGGTCGCAGGATCGGGGATGCTCACTCGAGTGTATTGAGTGCTTCACATCGAATTTGTACCGTCGTCTGGCAAACAATCCGCCAATAATCGGATACGAGTTGCCATAGTGCAGTTAGAACGCGGAGGTGGATTCCAGTCGACTGATATGTCCCAACCGCTTCATACGAGCTGCCTCACACTTATTCTTTCTATTCAAACTTTTATTCTTTCTATTCTAACATTAATTAAGAGTTGTGAAACTATAATTTTAAGTGATGTAACTTCATTAGTGGTTGGGTGGTATCGTGAAAAAAACTAGGCGGGGTTACAGGTGCCTATTTGCACCGTTTCCCAAATTACGGAGTTATTTAGGAATATTTTTCGAAAATTTTTGCACCATAATTCATAGAATACCTTCCGCTATTGACGTACGCATCGCTTTTTTTGATATTTTGATTATTAGCGGAATTATTTTTCGATTTTCAATCGAAATAAAAATATCTCTCTGTACGTCCAAAGTACTAGTTAATACAATTACTTTTTACCCTTGACGCTTTTTCAAAATAGAGAAGCATAACGGAATATTTTGGGAAATTGTGATGGACCAGTACCAAAACCTCTTAAGGAATCGACTCAACAAAGTCGAATCAAATACGACTCTGCTTTCGGAGAGCACAACAGCAAAAACGCAAAACAAAAACGAACTCGAATTTCCATCGGAAACACAACCGCAGCATTACACTGCGTAGCCGCCTCGCCGCGCCGCGCCGGCCAGAATGCGCTGGGCTGCATCCAGCTAATAAGTGCTAAACGTTGTTCAAATTTTCGCACCAGCGGCTATAATGTACCGACGATTATATTGATCCGGATATCGGCACGGCCGTGGCGCACACGTAGATGCACGCGATGCGGGATAAACTTGTTATCGCACCAATTATGGAATTGTCCCATGAAATTCAGTTCTCCGGGCGCAAAATAAGCGTAACGCGATTAAAACGAAATTCCACAGCGCTCCGGATTTTCCGCGCCCGAAAGCCCCCACGGCCGAACGGATCCCGAGTGGTGGGGGTGACGGGGGGGATTTCATTAATAACCACTAATTATCCGATCCAATTAAGTGCCATTATGCGAACAAAAGTGAAAACGCGCGAGCCCGAGCGGGCCGCGACCTTGCCCGTAGGAAATTGCGCGAGCCAAACGAAAAATCATTGTCGACATAAATAATGGCGGTGATTGGCGGCAATTTGTTTACGGAGCGGGCAACGCGCGAAATCGGTAATGGATCCGGCGCGGGGCGGCGGTTCGTTTCACTAGTAACCGGAGTAAGGTTCGCCCTTTGATACATCGTTTCCTCAATAACCCATTTCGAAGCAAAGCCTTCAATTATCCTCTTCGGAAACGAAGCTTTCAATTCTCTTCTAAACAAAGCTTTCGATTATCGTCTAAACGAAACTTTCAATTCTCGTCGATACAAAACTTTCAATTCTCTTTGAAATGAACAGAATTGAAAGTTTCGTTTCGACAAGAATTGAAAGTTTCGTTTCGAAGAGAATTGAAAGTTTCGTTTCGAAGAGAATTGAAAGTTTTGTTTCGAAGAGAATTGAAAGTTCCGTTTCGAAGAGAATTGAAAGTTTTGTTTCGAAGAGAATTGAAAGTTTCTTTTAGAAGAGCTTCGTTTAGATGAGTGCAGCGAAGACCCTCCTAGGATTGCACACTCTTATTTTTTCCCGAATCCGCTAGCAAAAACTCCTTGATAACTCGTTGATAACTTCACACGGCTAATTGAATTCTAAGAAACTGAATAATAAGACGCATGGCTCTTTGTTGTCAACGACGAATTGACGTTTGTTCATGTTGGTAGCGCTGCGAAAATTGCGGACTTAGTACGCTATCTGAAGTCTAGTGAATTCCGATCTTGAATTTCACTGGGACTCAGAATAAGGCTCCTGGACGGGGCAGACCAGTAAAAGGTCAAGTTGGGCGTTTTGGAGCGGAATTCATTTTCTTCGGACGCGTGCAACTATACGCCGCGCCGAGCCGAACAAACGGACCGGGAAAAGGTTAGATCGGCCATTATTAATGCGCGATAATAGGCGGACGGAGTACCACTGGTGCTGTTCCGTTCCGTTACGCCTCGCTCCGCTGATCGGTTTCCAGCCTTGGCAGGGCTCGCGCGTTGATCGAGGCGCGAATGTGCCGTGCTAATCGAAGTTGTATGCGGCGAAGTGTGTACGCTTAGGTACAGACCTCGCAGCCAACACTTGCCGCTGAGGAAAAGCTGCGCGGTGGACTGTAGTCTCGCGAAACCGTCTACTACTTGCGCTAGTTTCAAGGTCATCGGCGAGACTCGGCTGTGGGGGCTGTACTTCTGATGTGAGGCGAAAAGATTTCATTCGGTAATTAGGTCGAGATGATCGAATACAATCTTTTGGAAACTTCGTTTTGGGTAGTATGAAAAACCGTCTTGAAGAGTACGAGAAATATATTCGCCATACTCTCAGCCCGCGAAGCGGCCTATTCCGTAGCCCACGGTAGACGTTATTCTTGGAGACTATGCCTATTCCTACACATCGATCAACGCCGGCCGCAACGGTTCAATACCAGTATCTTCAAACGCCCTGCAGATATCAAGTCGGAGGTAAGGCGCACCGAGAGCAGATTAGAGGTTGCACCTCGTCACGATCCTCCGCTGTCAAGCGTCCGGCGCGCCGTGCCAGGATGCTAGCCGGCCCAGCTCACGAGGCGAATTCCCAGCGAGCCGTAAGCTTCCTAGAATGTACATAACTCTGGAGGCCCGATGTTTGAATTAAAATGCGGGCTAGCCGCAAACCGGTTCCCCAGCTCCGGACGTCTATTCGCCGCGCGGCTCTTCATCCGACCGGAGCTCCGCGCAGATGACATGAAAACGTGGCAAATTGAGGTCAAATATTTGCAGTGGAGCGCGGCCGGGCGGCCGGGCCCCGGCCCCTCGCGAAAACATTCGGCCCGCCAAAAATTCCGCCCCCCCGGACCGGCGGGGCAGGGGGAGGGCGCCTCCGCAAGCGGCTCCCCCCGCGCGGGGATCTCGGGCGGTCAAGATGCACTTGGAGGAAAGTTGTGGCGCAGGGTTCACTCTCGGTGAATTCAGGGAGATGTTTCATAACATTGTGGCGTTTCGAGACGGTCGCGGCCGTTCCCACGCGAGCCATATCGCATTCCGCCGAGTGACGTGCGGATTAACTTGTTCTACGCGCATGTTTATGGAATAAAGTTTATTCATTATTATTATACTCTTCAAAACGAAGTTTTATTATTAATTAATTATGCAGGGGATGCGATGCGCTGTTTATTGTCTAGGCAATATTGTTGTTATTAAAGGAGTTATTTTTCAATGGGAAAAAAAAATCTCTTCGTGAGTCGAAAGTACTAGTTAATGCAATGACTTTTTATTCTTAACACTTTTTTAAAATATGGCGGCATAACGGAGTATTTTGGGAAACCGTGAATGGACTAGTACTAAATCCTCTTAAACAAATCAAGGTAAATGTTCAGGACAGCCCCGATGTCGCCGATTTTTCTGAAAAAAATCACACCCCTCAAAAACGACCCCCTGAACACGAATTTGAAAAAATGTTGCCCCGCTCGACCATAGTTTCCGAGATATTAATTATTAAAGTTTGATTTTTAACCTCACTTCGTGCTGTAATTTGAGCGCAATGGATCGAATAATTCCTGTATCCAGCAGTATTCAACTGTTCAAAGCCATGGACTTAGATATATTGGGTTGAGTTGGGTGAAGTTTGGGTTGCCTAGATATTCAGGTTTCTTTGAAAAATTGTGATTAATTTTAGTGGAAATAAATGGATCCTCGAAATATGTGCTTCTAACGCTAGCCTAATTAACGTACTAACATCTAACCCAACCAAATACCCCGAAATATGTGGATCCTCGAAATGGGTACTTTTAACGATAACCTAACAAACATACTAACAACTAACCTAACCAAACACCCCGAAATATGTGGATCCTCGAAATAGGTGGTTTTAACACTAACCTGACAAACATAATAAAAACTAAACTCACCAAACACCACCTATTTCGAGGATCCACACATGTCGTGGTGTTTGGTTAGGTTAGTTGTTAGTATGATAGTCAGGTTAGCGTTAAAATCACCTATTTCGAGGATCCACTAATGCCGTGGTGTTTGGTTAAGTTAGTTAGATTAGGGTTAGAGCCACCTATTTCGAGGATCCACATATTTTTCGGGACGTTTCGTTAGGTTAGTTGTTAGTATGTTAGTTAAGTTAGCGTTAGAAGCACCTATTTCCAGGATCTATTTATTTCCACTAAAATTAATCACAATTTTTCAAAGAAATCTGAATAACTAGGCAACCCAAATATCACCCAACACAGATCAATATATTTAAGTCTATTGCTTTGAAAAGTTGAATACTGCTGGATACAGGAATTATTGCATCCATTGCGTTCAACTTGTAGCATAAAGTGAGGTTAAAAATCAAACTTTAATAATTAATATCTCGGAAACTATGGTCGAGAGGGGCAAAATTTTTCCGAATTCGTGTTCAGGGGGTTGTTTTTGAGGGGTGTGATTTTTTTCAGAAAAATCGGCGACATCGGGGCTGTCCTGAACATTTACCGAAAAAAATTCTAAATTTTTTTTCTGCCTAAAAAATCGAACATTTTATTAAAATTGCTCAAAAATCTATCGGTGCGATCGGCGGGTTCAACCGGTGGTAAAAGGCACCGTTCTTTGCAGCTGCTGCGTAACCTGCAATATTCAGCCAACACGAAAATTCACTTCGTCCACAACGCACCGTTTGTCCGAAACGAACAACTCAATCAACAGTCTCTCCTGCTCTGATCGTTCCCGTTTATTTATGTACCTAGTTGTTAATTCCTCCATTGAGTTTCGATTTAACATTTAAGTGCCTGATTCACTGACATTGTCGACCCCATCGGGTGGATTAATATAGTCCGATGTAGCGTAGAATGAGAAATAAAGAATTTATAGTGTGCGTGTGCTTTATTTTCATTTATTTTATTCGACTTAACCGGCGACTTGGACTTTCCTCCCCGACAAGTGACGTTTTATGTAGATCGTCTGAGCGCGGCTCTCCAAGTGCGACAGCTGTTTGACAACCGGCGCCATCTGGGCGTAGTGGTTTTGATAGTCGGAGCCGGCGTGCGCTCGTTTCCGCCCGTACACCACTTTACCGTCGAACTCGTTGCACGGCACCTTCATGTCGGGTTCGATCTGCTGTATGGTCACGTTGAGGTGCTCCTCGATGTCCGCCAGATATTGCGGCTCGTTGTACCAGATGCAGCAGCCGCCCTGCTCGACGAGGCCGGTGTTCCGGCAGTTGCGGCCGCGGGACTTGCACCACTCCCCGTGGTACCAGACCTTCTCCGGCACGGCACTCACCAGACTTATGGCGAGGCCCATGCGCTCGGCCCGGCCGACGCGGCCAATTCGGTGCACGTAGTTGGATTTCTCGTCGGGCAGCGTCACATTGATCACTGCAATATTTTCGCACCTAACCTAACTAACCAACTGACAAGTAGCCTAAGACCTCCCCCCCACCCATCTTGTTCAAAAATTGTAAACTGAACTAAATATTATTATTACACCGGCCAGCCCAATCGGACGAATTATTATCAATTTCGTAATATAAATATATATATTTTTGTTCGTAATATGTGGCTAGCCGAGTGCTAAGTTAATGAGTTATTATTAATTTTAATATAACCTAAGACCCCGAACTGAGTAAATCCCCGCGACTCATTCAATTATGCGCGATACTCACTGAACGGCAGTCCGTTGATGTCCAAACCCCTGGCCGCCACGTCCGTGCATATCAAAAATTTCACCTTCCCATCCTTGAACATCTGCAAATTAGCCTTGCGCTCCTGCGGCTTCCGATCGCCGTGCAAACAAACGCAAGAATACCTATTCCTATCCACGTTCTTCAAATATCTCTCCAAATTATCGCAATCGAGCTTCGTGCGGCAGAACACGATGGCCCTGTCCATCCCGTGCTCGTCGATGGCCTTAACGCAATACTCCCCCTTGAGCAGTTTGACGGCCTCGCTCAGAGTTTCCGGACTGCTGTTGCCCGGCCGCACGTTATCCTGTCCGTGCACCCCGTCCGTGGCTATCTGCCTCCGCAAATTCACCCAAGACTTGTCCGTCTGCGGGTCCACCTTCACCACGACGTGATGGACCGTCTCCGGGACGGCGTCCTCGCCCTTGAGGTCGACCCACGTCGGGAAGTGCATCAGCTTCTCCGCCATCTTCTTCACTTCGAACGCGTGCAACGTCGCGCTGCACACGATCATCTGCAACCGGCGCCCGTCCGAAGTGATCTTCGGCATCTTCCCGTGCAAACTTTCGATCAGTTGGGTGTAGCCGGCCTTCAAGAGACCGTCCGCCTCGTCCAACACGAAGAACCTGCAGTTGTCGAGCGAAAGGTAACCTCCGTTGATCAGGTCCTCCAATCTGCCGGGCGTACCGACGATGATGTCGACGCCGTCGTTCTGCAACACCGATATCTGATCTTTGACGTTCACGCCGCCGATGACCAACAGCTCCCGCAACTTCGGAGCCTCCAAGTACTTCTTGAACTTGTCGATTTGATCGTAGGTCTGCTCCGCCAATTCCCTCGAGGGCTCGATGATGACGGCTTGCGGGGCGTTCTTGGCCGGTTTGACCGAGGCCGATTCCGTTTGCCCGTTGGTGTTCATCGCGGCCTTGGCCTTGTCGACGGAGGCGATCGCACCGTAACCGTCGGGCAATTTATATTTGAGCGGTTGCTCTCCGAAGTTGAACGACATCTCGGCGTTCTTCAGCACGACCGCCGGGAAAAAGGCGGAGCACGCCAACTGCTTGTTCACGGTGAACGCGATGCCGAGATGTTCGCCGTTCTTCATGAAGCTCACCTCGCCACCGTCGAGGTCGATCAAGCACGTGATGACGTCATTTTTGCCGAACGGTTCGCCGTAATCGTCGAACTGTTTGCTGTTGGATTTTTTGCCGGTGCCTCCGAACCCGAAGCCGTATCTAGAGTTTCCGACCCGTTATCTATTTTTCCCGTTTTATTATTTTCTTATTATAATTATTTTTCCAATTGCATGCTATTATTTTTCCTATTACTAATATTTTTTCTATTGCTATTGTTTTTCCTATTACTAATATTTTTTCTATTGCTATTATTCTTCCTATTACTAATATTTTTTCTATTGCTATTATTCTTCCTATTACTAATATTTTTTCTATTGCTATAATTTTCCCTATTACTAATATTTTTTCTATTGCTATTATTTTTTGACCCATTTCTTCCATCCCACTTGGAAATTTCATCAAACACATTTGCGGACGTCTGCATGGTGATTTTTTAATTTAGATAAAATAAAGGTACTGTACCTTTGTGTCCCAACACAGATGAAGGAACCAGATGAACCACCAATGGTACATACAAACCTTATTCGAACGACAGTGGATCATCTGTTGATGGGATATGTAACTAAAATCTACTCAAATGGTGTATCGCCCTGCTACAGCG